>JAQQZY010000027.1:35328366-35338714 GCA_030068375.1 Ostorhinchus rueppellii | reverse complement strand
ATCTATCTATCTATCTATCTATCTATCTATCTATCTATCTATCTATCTATCTATCTATCTATCTATCTATCTTCTGATCAGCTCAGAACACTGTAATCAAAACTGTCCCATCTACTTTGTCCCAATGCATGCTGGCAAACTCCCCCAACTGCTCCTCCAACATGTCGCAATATTATGGGATAGATTTGACTATATTATTTTGAGCAGCAGTTGTTACTGTTAAATAATAGGTCGTGTTTGTAGAATTGAACCAGTCATAATAGGTTTCACTGGTAACTGTTACTGGTGATTCAAATTGAACTGATTTCTATAGTTTGTATTTACCAATGCCCAAAACCCTTTTTTTCCCACTGTGTGCAACATGGAGCACATTTAAAGGTGTAGCTGATGATGTACTGCTTGTTCCTATAAGGAACTGACATTTAAAGCACTTTTCACACAACCAGTGTTTAAGCTTGTATTATATATCTACATTATTTATGTTTTCATTTACATTTGCCAGTTGAAATTAAAGAGCAGACATAAAATTTTATGATTGCTTGTGTAAATTATAAGATTTAAAAGATTAGAGCTTGCTGATTGAAGAAAGAAGAAGCAATTTTTTATAGTTTTTACCCACAAAAGCATGCTAATAAACTCACAACAATATGAGCGGTGTAAACCAAACGTGCTGTGCATTGTGCAGCAGCGTGTACACCTGGCAACAGTGTAAGTAATATCTCTAATTCAAGCTTCATAACATAAAAGCTTGGCCTGAAAACCTCTCATGTTAATTGTGTCTCAACCTTAAAACAAAGCTTGTTTTTTTTTGCAGCTGAACACTGATTACAAAATGTTGCAGAATCCTGATCTGTGCATTTGTGAGCAGCACTTCATTTTTTTTCCTTGAGTATATTATTAAAAATTGATCATTCTTTGTAATAGCCTCATTTCTGTCGGTTTTCATATTTTAATCCTGTTTTAAGGAAAACACAATACATTAATCAAATATGACAGAACATACTCTTAATGTAATCATGCAGCAGAATATGAATTGCAAATGCCTTTGGCCCCCCCTCCTTCCCCCCCAAATGTGCTTCCATTAATGTTACAAAATAAAATAATCATGACCGTTTTAAATAGGAATCAACTACATGGAATGCGACGGAATATTTTAGAATTGGGTTTGTGCGAAATGGCGAAAATGCAGAGGCTTTAGATCAAAAGCCAGCAGCGTAATGCTGTGAACAAGCAGCGGCGCCTTGGGACAGCGACTCAAGACAAATGTGAGATGACGCACGCTTCAGCAGGCCCCATTTCCTCACTGATCGAGATGGAACACAAGTTTTCTGTGTCAAGAACAAAGATTCTTCTTTGCCGAGATGGTTTCAGACTAATGGTACATCATCACGTCCTCCACTCCCCTGGTTGACTGGACTGACAGGTGGAGCATAAGGAGCCAGAGTGATGACAGCATTGAAATTTACATGAGTTAGTTATTTAGATTTTCAGTTTGGTGTTTGTTTGTAGTTTGACTTAAAGGGACTGAGTAGTTTCATTTGATTTAGTTTTTTAGCCGCTGTGGAAAAGTGGAGCTGCAGTAGAACCACGTCCAGGTCATGCTTGACTGATTAATAATTACCTTTAATCCTACTTACGAAAGTAACTAGATAAAATCAGGCATAAAAAGGATCGATTTTCTACAACATAAAAACATAAGGAAGGAATAGACGCATAAGTTTCATTTTCTTTTAGACCACTTTTGCAATATGTTGAAAAATAATTGTGGAATTTTTGCCCGATGATGCAAAAAACTGTTAAACGTTGCAGCTTTAATGATGATAGTTATTAAGATTTCTTTGTTTCCTTCACACAAAAGGTGAAAAGAAACATCGATAGTTAGTGTTAGCTACTGGCAAAATTGTAATTTTAATCAGTAAACAGCTCTAATCATGAAGAAAGTCTGTTAGCTGAAAAAAATCCAATCTGATTTACAAAACCACTGTTTATTATCCACAATGAACCATTCACTTTGGGGTTAATTAAGAACATAACTGATTATACCTCCAATTCTACTTGGATTTAGTTAATTTTTCATTGTTATTCATATATTTTCATTGATTGTTTTTCTATCAGTTGATAAAATTATCACTTAGTTTTTTCTTAACTATACTAACTCTGATTCAAGAGTGCACTGCAGACATTACATAATGTCTCTGATCCAACTGCCTGTTAGATATTGAGATATAAAACAAAAATAGAATGAAACGTTTCTAACAACTATAAAAACAACTGGTGCCTCAGAGTTGTTCTGAGAACTGGAAATTAGTGCACTGATGACATCCTGCAATTAATGTAATACATTATGAACGAGCAGGCGCCACTATAGATCTGTGCAGGATTGCATTTATGGACTAAAATATCTCATCAGCATTTAGGAGTTTTCTTTAAAGAGATTGGGACTGAGCATTCCAGAGACATTCGCTTGAAATGGAGAGGCACCTTTCAAAACAAGTCAATATTCAGCACAGAAGAAAGAGGTCCTAATTAGATTCATTTGCCTCTTGGATCAATGTTTTCCTAGGGATGTGAGTTATAAAGTCAGAGTGGAGCATAAATAATCAAAAACAAATAAAGATGTGTGTTTGGAGAAATATGGCTGATAGTGCTCATAAAATCTGGGCCCTGCGCGCAAAAGCAGAGAATGAATATTTAAAGATGGGAAGGAAAGAAAATAGCTCAGGTAGGAAAAAAAAGCCAGTTTCTAAAAAGGTCTGACCTTGGCCGGCAGAGTGGAGGAATCCTTTAGAGGGTACCTTGGCCATACTTAGTGAAAAGTAGATAATTTGTTAATGTCACGCACTTGTTGGAAATGGCAGATAAATGGATTTCAGCCATTATTTTCCAGCCTAAGTGAAGTGAAGGAGGAAACGTTGCGGAGAGGACAAACCCAGTTATGACTGATAAGTGTCTAAAAGCTAATGAAGGCTGGCTAGGCCAAGGTCAATGGCTGCTAGTGAGATGCTATGTGCTGCTCCGTTGTCCTGCCGCTTAAATATAGAGGAAATATACATTGAGCTTTTAACACCTTGAAACATAGGAGAGACTGGTATATGAAATATGGGCATGTAATGGCTTTTTAATGACGGCCTCCCAGCCCACTATTCTGGCCTGAGATTGGAAATCGGAGGTGAACCTTGATATCACTGCGCTAAGTGCTTGTAATGCACCGTAACTTCTGGCCATCCTGTTGAGTGAGACAGTTCAGGCCATGAGATAAATGCCCCTGTACTGGACAGGGCCTGTACTGGCAGGAGGACGCTGCACTCCCTGTGATCCTCCGAGAGTTAGTCTGCAGGTCAAAACGGTACAATCAGAGTAAGCAGTGATTAGAGGAGCTGGAGGTCACAGGGTGAACGGCTTTGTAGGCAAAACAGGGTTTTAGCTGAAATCAGACAAATGCTGGTCATACTAATGTTTACTTTATATATGTATAGATATTTGTAGTTGGGGTCTGGTTAATTTTGTCATTTATTGTTGTTAAAATGATTATTCAGAGTGTAAGAAATTCATGAAAATCTTGGTAATATGCTGTTTTTCAAGTCTATGAATTTGCAAATAATGACTGAATCTTTCAAATGTTTCCATCAGTGTTCAGACACTTATCAACATTTTATTCATTGTAATATTTTGTTTCGTTTTCATGACTGTGACAGGGCTGGATTTGTGCTCCTGTCCCGTTTCCACTCCCATGAAAACACTCCAGTCCAATAACAACATTTTTTAAAAAAAATCACTTCTGTCTGGTACTGATCCCAGAAAATAACTGCTGTTCCATCCTGTTTCTGTCATTGTTTTTTGCATTCTATATTTTAATAGAAGTTAAAGGCTTTGGCTACAGTGTGATTTTCTGCCTCCTCTCTCGTCTCCCACCCACTGGGACATGTGTGTCACTTCCAAAATGAATGTTTCTCTATATTTAACCATCCTTAAGTGCTTTATCACCATTTATTGTAATGTTGTCTTCTGTATACTGGGTTTTTCTTTCAGTGAAAATCCAGTATTTTTCAACATTTAGTTTACTAATCCTGTAGATATTCATAAAAGCTCAGAGAAAGGAAGAAGAACGTTTGGGTCTTTTAAGGGTTAAAAAATGTTCTCAAATAACTGACATTCTTGTTTCTATAAACTTATGTTAATATTTAACTCACCATTAGATAAATCAACTCATGTATATGATGTTAACATTTAACATGAGCTGACATTACTCACTAGTTTTTCAATGGAATGAAGTAACAATCCTGTATATTGTAATATTTTACATGTAAACATATTAATTTTCTGATACGGATCAGATAGAGTTTGACTGTTACCACTCTTTTTTGGTAAAAACAATAGTTCTATGATTCTGTGTTACATCACAACATCAACAAATTATCTTATATTACTGTTTTGAATAATAGTGGTCAGATGAAAAAAATTATTTCCATTAACTCAGTGAGTCTAGATGCATTTTTAGACATGTAAAGTCCTGGAGACTTTTTTTTTTTCCAAAGCAAAACAAAAACTAGATGATGAAACTTTGGTAACTACGATGGCATATTAGGGCCACATAAAAAAATAAAAATGCTTGTCACTACAAGAATAAAGTCGTTATTCAATGAGAATAAAGTCGTAGTTTAAAAAAAAAAAAAATTATTTAACGAGAATAAAGTTGTTATATAATTATATAATATAATTCATCGCAAAATGAAGAACTTGGAACATTTAGTGAACTTCTACTTTCATTTGGGGTTTATGCACAGCCAAATACTGAGCCTATTAGCCCCGCCCACCATCAACACATTCTCATGAGGACTTTGAAGCGTGTTTGCACATGTTTAGGTTTGTTTCGTCGTTAGAACTTGTTGCTGCTTCGCTTGTTGCATTCGCTGTAAAGCAGGAAACTCTGCTAAATTTTCAAAATATTACGAGTATAATCTCATAAAAGTACGACTTTATTTTCATTAAATAATGACTTTGTTCTTCTTAAATACTGAGTTTTTTAAAACTACAACTTTATTCTCATAGTGACAAGTGGTTTTATTTTCTTATGTAGCCCTAATACGCTGTCCTAGGTGTCTGTGTCTGACTAATGCACTTATCATTGCTCCTCTCTGAATGAAAAGTATTTGTGCAACTATTAATGACAAACAAACTCACCAAAACAATGTGTGGGTGTTTGTGCGACTTCTTTAATTGTCATTCTTTTGTCTTAAATGGACACACCCATTGTTGGGAAGCACAAAAACATACACATAAACATACAGAATATCAAAGTATAGATTTGGAAAGATTTACACCAAGTCAACCCTGACATTTTTCACTCTGTTGTTGTGATCGGAGACTTTGTTGCTGCTGCTTTCTAGAATTTGGGCATAAGCTGACCCTTGGCTGGACTCTCAGTTTTGACTCCCATAATCCAATCAGCTGAGTGAATAATTACAAAATAATAACACCGGTGCAACATCATCTTGGCTCCATCTTGTAGAGTGGCTTCCCTTCCGCCACTTGTGTGCTTAATGTCCTCTAAAGACCCATATTACACCCCAATTAGATGGCACTCTTGTTTCCTTACATCAAGGGCTTGACTCTACTGGCTTGTCACCCTCCCTTGGCCTAATCAATTTCATTACTCCAGTTACAGCCCCAGCCCCGGGAAAGCTGTGCCCTTAAACTTCAGCTCCTGCTTCAATCGATCAATAGCCCGCGTCCCTGCCAAGGTTCCATTTAAAGTTCATTTATTTCAAGCCATCATATAAAACAAGACAGAGCATCGATGCAGCCCCACTTTGTTTTATTTGACTGAGGATTTCCACCATGACACTCAAATCCACTCCGGTTTACTCCTAAAGCTGTTCTGGGAGCAGGCACCAGGAAGGATCACAACATGACACATTATTTACTTCCTGTGCACATGTAGACGGTGTGTTTTAGTTCACAAAACACATCATTTATTTCCAATGACATAATGCCTGAATAAGTCCTCCAGTGGTGGACATTTATAAAAGACTGAACTTAAAAACACACATTTTTTTATTTATTTATTTTAAAATATTTTTATTAATGTGCATACAAGAGGAATAAATAACTGATGTCAGCTTAAACATGTTTGTATACACCATTAGATTTAGATTTGCATATTTTTAAGAACAAGTAACAATAACAAGAAATAAAACATGATAGAAAATACAATGAAAATAATACTTAAACATACTCTGTATGCTTAAAAAAAAAAAAAGGAAAAAGGGGAGGGGCTTACATAATCACAAAAAAAAAAATCCATAAATGGTTGCCATTTCTTGGAGAATTTGTTCAAGTTTTCCTGTTTTAAATCTCTGATTTTCTTTGCTTTTATAAAAGGACATAACTTCATTAACCCATTGTGTGCTGGAAAGAGCTGATGGAAATATGCAGAAATATACAAGAATATGATGCATTTACTGGATTTCACCTTTAAACACCTTTGACTATTTTTGTGTCAACCTCCAAATTTAAACATTTTCAGTGAAAATCAGGTATTTTCCTTTATATAACTGACTGATCCTGTCAGTGTTCATAAAAGCTCAGAGCACATTCAAAGGTTATTATATCAAAACAAAGAAAACTGGAGAAAACATGTGTTTTTCAGCAAAACACAGTATTCTGTAAAGTCTTCCACCAGCATAAGGGTTGGTGTTTGTGCAACACTATTAGCATACATATCTGTTTTTCAGTCTTTGTAGTAATACACAGTGCCCCCACTTTTCAAATTATTTTGGTTTATTTATTGATAGTTTCAGTACTTTAACATTTTACCATCCTGGGGTGATTTTGCTTAAAACATGTAAAAAATACCTCTCCAAATTAAAATCACAGCTGTTCTTTAAATATTTGGAGTAGAGATAAAAGGATGGGCTCTTTGTAAAGGTAAACACCCTAAAGCAAATATCTAAACAGTACTAACAACAATAATACATTTCAGGAAAAAAAAATCTAAATATTGTAGAAACCACATGGGATCATCTGGACAGAAAAGGATAAAAGACCATGAAAGCCTCTGGGACATTCTGAAAGTGTGTCATATAACACAAGATTATTGAAGAAAACATCCAAACACTCGACCCGAGAGAGTTGAAGACTTATTGAATCCACATGGAGTCACATTAAATACTGACTTTACCTGCAGAAACTGTTCAGTTCGGTTTATTTGTGTGTGTGTGTTTTAATACTGTGCACATTTCCTGCATATTTCACCACTTGCAACCCTGCAGAAACAACAAAGCTCACCCACAGCACTACGTATCGTTAATTTAACATTAAACCACGAATCGACAACCCCTGTCATTTGTCAAACTATATGGGTTTTACTGGTGAATCAATGTTGCACAGACTGATGGTGTTTCCATGTTCAGCTAATGCCACTAAAACTACATTTTACCTGAAATACTTCATTGTATTGATAGGAAAAGTGGGTCCAAAGTTATGAAACATTTTTATATCAGCTGATGCTTTTTGTTGTCGGTGGATGTTTAGGTCTGTGAGGGTTATAAATGTTTAAAGCTTCTTTTTAAAAAACATCATGAGATTTTTTATTACACCAAACATCAAAAAGCCTTCACTCTCATCACCTCAGACCTGGTGGAGGTTGTGTGGTGAGCAGGAGGTGGGTCATGCACATGTTTTGGCAGTTACAAAATTATCCCAATATTGGAATAATATCAGTAAAAAATGTGGAAGAATTTATGAATACGAACTACCAAGGACATGTTCAGAGTTATATTTGGGTCATTTAACAGGAAAAGACAAACCAAGCACAGATAAATACTTGATTATCGCTAATGCTGCATAAAGACGAAAACTGAGAGAATGACAGAGTTTCTTCCCTCAGATCATTCGTTTGCTTAACTTTGAGCTTTAAACTGGACATTGAACTCCATACAGGCACCTTTTTATAAATCCACCTTATATAGTATATAACAGTGTTCCCTCTGCTTATTTGATTTATTTATATTTCTGAAGCTTACTTTTCTATTGAACCTTGATTTTTTATTTTTTTTTTTTAATTTATAATTTTTTTTTTATTGAACCTTTATCTTTTCAATTTTTTTATTGAACCTGGATGCAGGTGCAAAACACATTTCACTGCATTGTATAATTGGGCATGTGACAAATAAAGCTTGTCTTATCTTATTGTAATAAATCAGGCTTGAACCCAAATGCAAGGCCAACAACAGATATAAGGTCTTAAACAGTTTATTGCACACACACTGGGTAATTAAGCTGATCAGAGTCTGAAGAGCAAAACTCAGTCCAAAAACACAATTCAGAGACAAAGGAGCAGAGCTCGGTCCAATGAGCGTCCTCTTCAGTTCAATACCTTCAGTACAGAACCTTGAGTTCTCAGCGTCCAGGGTCCAAAGAGGCAGGCGGAGACGGTGGTCGGGGTCAGTCCAGGGTTAGGTTACCAGATGATCCAGTGAAGGTCGGGCTATGGCCGTGGTCAGGACTGAAGGGCGGGTAGGGTATCAGGTACCAGGTACCAAAGGCGAGATCCAAACAAACCATGAATACACTAGAAAAGCACTCGGAGAGCACAGACCTCCGCCAAGACAGTGTTTGTTTGTTTTTTTTTAAGGTAGTGTTTGTACTTTGCTCCACTAGATGGTGCTGAATGACCTCATAATCAACTCTGGTCCACCATGCCCCATCACATTGATGAAGAATCTCTTTAAAAAATTCCTGGATCCAGACGGTGATCCAGATCACCTCCAAAATGTAATCATCTCTTCCTTGACCCAGAGTGGACATGTCCTGAAAATTTCATCAAAATCCATCGATAACTTTTTGAGTTATCTTGCTAACAGACAGCCAGACAAACCAACGCCGATGAAAACATAACCTCCTTGGTGGAGGTAACAATAGAACAGCTGGAGAATAGTGTCCACTGTGGTGACCACTATGCATGAAAGGGTTAAAAAAACAAAACAAAACATGTGTTCACAACTTTCACCTAATAATTACATTCTGGAAATTTCACAGAAAACTACTCGACTTCCGCACATTTCCTTCTTCACAGTTCCCCGTGGATTCTGCAAGTGTAACATCCTATATTATCACCAGTTAATTAATTTCAATGATTAATGAAATATTGCTAGGTCTGTCTCTCCCATTACATACTTTATTTGAGAAGTCTATAGAGATGCTAAGCTTTGGTGCACAATTATATACAGAATTAAGGCCCTTAAATATTCATAAGGGTTATATAGAAGATGATCATGATTGTGAAAGCCTGCATCTTCAGCTTTTCATTAACCAGACAACTTCATTATCATTCACAGCTTGACAAATCAGTGGCATGGTTTTGGAAATCTAATGAAGATAATTTGCTTTGGATCTTGTGAATGAGGTCCCAATTTACATGAAAGTGGCCCCCAACGTTGATTGAAGTGCTGTGTTTTACTTATTCTGCTGCTATTGTAGAAATGGGCCGCTGTAATTTACAGCTTAATGTATAGAAATGTGATTCAGTTGTGCTCACGCATAGACTTTAGGCTCCACATGCATCAGAAGGCAGGTGTGGGGATAAAACTTAAGAAGTGACTGCAGAGTTTTGTGCTGCTGGTGAGTCAAAGCTGTCTGGTCAACGACGCAGCACACTCAGACATTCAGTCATACATGCATGAGGGTGACGACGCAACCTGTCAGAAGGCATTTTCATTCAGTGTTTTACATCCCGAGCTTCAACTAGTCACAGCTCCACAACAATATTTATTAAAACTTAACCCTTGAAGACCTCAAATTACTTTTTGAGAATGAATTTTTCTCTACATTCAAGCAATTTATCATGATTTATCATACTGTTATTCTCTGTATATTGCATTTTTTAGTGAAAATCAGATATATTTTCTGTATTTAATTTACTCATTACATAGATGTTCATAAGGTCATTATGTCAAAACAGAGAAAATGAAGAAAAAGTGACTTTTTCAGCTAAATATATCATTAACCCTTTCATGCATGAATTTTGAGAAATTTTAATCAAGACTTTTTCCTGAGTGTTTTTGTTCCTCTTTCGGCATGAAAAAAGCAAAACGCTGCGATTGAAATTTTTATTCTGAACTTATTTTTCATAGAATTGCAAAATATCCACTCAGCTGGACACCATGCATTTAATTTTTGAAGCAAAGAAACATGTATTTACTGATATACTGTGAAAATTATAAAATAAACATTTTTAATGCAGCTAAACTAACATTTTAACATGATAATAATAATAATAACACTCGTTAGCACTTGTGCCTCACAGCAAGAAGGTCTTGGGTTCGATTCCCGGGTGGAGTCTGCATGT
>JAQQZY010000027.1:35259505-35282059 GCA_030068375.1 Ostorhinchus rueppellii | reverse complement strand
ATAGATAGATAGATAGATAGATAGATAGATAGATAGATAGATAGATAGATAGATAGATAGATAGATAGATAGATCCCCAAAGGGAAATTAAGTTGTCACAGAACTCTGGTACAGGTGGTAATACAATAAGAAATAAAATATCACAAAATACTTAAGTAGAGAAAAATAGGAATAAAAATAACATATAAATAAAGTAAAATTTAAATAAAATAAATACGGAGTCGAAGAAGGACTCTTACTTCCAGCTCTGAGAAAAAGATCAATGTTTTCAAGATGTGGTTACACAGAAGAATATGGAGAAAAGCATGAAAAGAGAAAACGATCAGTCAGTACGGAAACGGGGGTGTTGGGTGGGGTGTTTAACGAACTTTTCATTTTCAAAACATACAAAAATAAGAACTGACGTACTATCAACATATTGGATGACACAACCCACTACAGAAAACCACCCTGGAAGGAAAGATTGAAGGAAAAAGAGGTTGTAGGAGGAAAAAAAAAAAATCTGGATTGGAAACATTGAGGAGCTGTCACAGATGAAGGTCAGCCGATGTAGTGAGATGGCAATGGATCGAAGAGAAATGGAAGAACATGGCATCCAACCTCTGGAAGGAGATGGATACTACTACTACTAAAAAACAAAACACAATAATAATAATAATGATAATGATAATTTTATACACAGTCGCACATATTTTATATTCATATTTATTCGATCTTCTATATCCTGTAGTTTTTATATATTTATATTATTCTGTATCCTGTTTGTAAAATCTGGGATGACGAAGTCTGTCTGAGGCTACATTCAGACTACAGACAAATGTGGCCCTAAAGACAGTTTACGCAGGGAAATCTGATTTGTTCAAATCTGACCCGGTCCTAAATCTGATACGTAGCTGATATTTTGCAAAGTGACTTCACTCTGAAAAGCCAGGTCACATTTATCCGAACTTTACGTCATTGAACTTCACAGTTCTGCGTCCCAGGAGTGGTACTTCCATAAATACAGAAGGTGTCTGCGTGGTCACGTATTACGTTAGGACCTCTTTTGCACATGTGGGTCACTTCAGGGTCACATTCAGTTCATACTCAAAACTGATAGAAGTCGCATTTAATGTGTAATATGAACGAGCACACACAAAAAAAAATAAATCTGATTTTACCAAAAAATCCAAATTGGTCATTAAGACCTGCTGACTGAATGTTGTCTAAGGCTGTAATCAGACTCCAGGCAAACGTGGCAAAATCCAATTTTTTTGCCCTTATGTGACCTGGATCGGATCTGTTAAGGATAGTTTAAACGGCACAAATCTTATTTTTTCAAATCCAACTCAGGCCACTTTCGTATGTGGTCCCAAATCTGATACATAGCTGATATTTTGCAAAGGCACGTCATTGAAATGTGACAAACATTACAATTCTGCGTCGAGACACTTCAAGATGAGATGCCTTCTATAAGCTCAGTGTGTTCCTGGATTGTCCTGTATTACATCAGGACCTCTTCTGTGGCTGCAGTTCACTTCAGGGTCACATTCAGATCATGCTCAAAACTGATAGAAATCACATTTAATGTTTGATATGAACAAACACAAAAAAACAAGAGCGCTCAGTGAACGCAAACCTCTGCCAAGGTTATGACGTCATAACGTCAAAACCGCTATCCAGATCGTGACCAAAATTTAATGAGAACATCCTTGGGTGATTCTCTATCACTGTTGAAAATTTCAAGAAAATCCGTCCAGTTGTTTTTCTGTAAAGTTGCTAACAAACAGACAGACAGACAAACGCCGGCAAAAACAGAACCTCCTTGGCGGAGGTAATCAGATTTCACCAAAAACTCCAAAGCTCTGAGACCTGCTGTCTGAACCTAGTCTAAGTCTAATAATAATAACAATGAGAAAACAATTTTTAAAAATCTATTAATTACATTTTTTATTTTCTTTTATGGCTTTAAATATGTTGATGATCAGTTTGGGAAGTTAACAACAACAACAACAACAACAAAAATGACAAAAAACTCGAACCCATTAATGTGAATGTTGTTAACAGTAGTTGCTCTGCACCAGTTTTCTGATAACAGGCTGCTATCTAAAACACATTTTCTCATCTTAAACTGCATTCAGGAAATGTATGAAAGGGGCGTTTTTCCGTCACAGCCTGTGCCTAGTCATTTAGAGTGAGAAGTTGTGGTAATAAATGAATTAGTAAGAATTCTTAGAAAACTGTTTTTTTTTTTTAATGACGCCTTAAACTTTTTAGTGGAAATCCAGTCCAGGTTTTCCGAGCACCACCTGCTAACCGATAAATTCAATTAAGGACTCCTCTTCCCACTTGGAGCCGGTCTCCAGGGCAGATCTTCCGGGCGACTCGCCTTTTAAGAAATTAGAAAATGCTCCAATAAAACCTTAAAAACTGAAAAAAATGTGGCAACTTTTAGAATGACAGCCCTCAGATTGCGTCCGGCGTAAACGCGCACACGCCCCTTTGGATGGAAGTGACCGAAAGACGGCGAAGTAGCTCAGGTAAGACTTTTTTTTCCTTCTCTTTTCCTCTCAACTACTGTTCACGCACATTTCCATTTCCCAAACATTTAAGTCAGTGCAGAAAGCAGCGGCAAAGCGCGCGTCTCTGCTGCGGTGCCGCGGAAAACGACGTGTTTAACGCAGTTTTACGCACGAAACCGGTGGCACAGACAGGCACGGTGTGGATGTGGGGGACTTGTCGGTAAATACGGGGTGAAAACCGGCCACGGTGGAGCGGCAGCAGCGCCGACAGCAGCCGCAACAGCAGCCGCAACAGCAGCAGCAGCAGCAGGAGGAGCAGGTCTGGAGAGACCCGTGCATCCAGCCCTGGCACCAAAACACCACTGTCCCCCTGAAAACACCGGACAGGAGCACAGGCTTTAGTAAAGTTTTACACTAATCCACTCGCTGGTCAGTTTCACATCCGTTAAAAAAGCGGTTGTCATGTGCAAACGACCAAACCGCGCGTCCCTTTTGCAAAAGTTGACACAGAAAGATGCAACTTTTCCCCCCTCTGTTCGCACTTTTTGCGAACTTACTTCCGAGATTCAACACCAACACAACACACCAGCAGGGATGGCGTGTGTAGAAAAATGAGTTTTAATGTTTGTTTTGCAGAACTGAGATGTGTTTTTCTGCAAATGACCGCTGACAATCACACACAAGTACAAAAGCCACGCACACTTTTATTCTGACTTCACTTCTTCAGCATAGAAAGTCCCGATTTTGGTCGAGAAAAACTAACTGAAACTCCCCCTGGTTGTCTCTAAACAGGTAGTAGCTTTCATATAGTATCATTTACAGTAAATGGGGGAACTACTATAAATGCATTCAATATTTAAAGCCTGAAATACGGAAGTTATGCTGTCAAAGATCTGTGAATTACTGAAAAAAAAAAAACCCCAAAAAAACAAAACGTGCATAGTTTTATTATGTTTACAGGCACTGTGGTGTTTCATTGAATTCAAGTCACAGTTATAATATGTGAAACGAATATGTTTTTTCACATTTTAATGTATTTTTAGACATTATCACATACAAGTGTCATTCAACAGGACTATTGGCTCTGATGACTGTTCTCTGTCATCTTTTGCCAGGTTATACAAAAGGTAAATATATAGATTTTTTTTGCATTTCCTGCTCTCTGTTGCTGTAAGGCAGGTTTTCTGACTTCCACTCACAGCAGAACAAACAGTCTGTGTAAAAAAAGAATTGCATGTAGTCTGCGTGTTTGGTTAGTTTTGATCTGAACAAAACACCACCATGATGTGAGATTTATAAAGGGTCATTATTTGTAGTCTTGTGCATTTATGAGTGTCTGTGGTGTATGCTTGCCACTGTGTTTGTTGTTATTCACAGGGATGAAGACGGAGACAGGAATAGATCACTGGCACTTTAAACCCGGAGTTCTCATATTCTCGCCGGATCTTTCTCCTTTGCTAATTATTGTGTTGTTTTCAGAGCAAATATGTCATATCCATGGCGACCAGGCAGGTTTATTGTCTCTCCCGTGCAATAGCTCACAAAAGTAATTAATTATCCTTTTTTTCTCTCTCCCTCCTGTCTTTGGTTAAACAGATCATTCATGGAAAGCCATCTTCTTTATTAAAAATGCCACTGCTAGTACAACACAAGGTAAACATCAAAGTTTATTTTTTAATTTTGCAGTTTTGATGCCCCTTTTTGTGCTTTGATTTTTTTTTTTATGTCTTACAAACTGTTGTAGATGAAATAATTATATAATGTTGAAAGATTCATTACACACACAATGTGTGCTTTTGAGGTATTTTCCATAATACCTTCATAATGCAGCAGCTGTGCAACCTTACTGTTGCAGATGTATTCATGCATGCAAAACAAGCGCACACTTGACACTTAAACAGGCAAGCTTAAAAACACATGCTTAGACATGAAATAATCCTGCATTTGGTCTGATTTGAATAACAAGCATCAGTCAGAACAAGGTAAGTCTACTTCAATGCAGGCTATTATTTTATGAGGCTATGAAAAATAATAATCAACAGCAGGTGACACTACAGGGTACATTGATTAACCACAGTGCAATACACTGCTATTGCACACGAACTTTTATGCAGTCTGCCCAAACAGAGCTGCAAAGTGATCAGCAGAGGCCGTTTCCACTCCTCCATCCTGTGTGCTCCCTCAGTGTAACTCTGGAATGTAACGGCATGTGTCTACTGTCCAGAGGTCCATCTCTAGCTGGACACCGGCCAGTCTTCGCTGTCACACTGCTGGTACAGTTTCTCATCTCTCTTCTGCATTGATGAGACACTGCAATATCCATCTGTCAAATATACTGCGGTTCTTTTCTACCTCTGTTACCCTCTCTGTGCCTTCAGCCGGTGAGCTGAGGAGGAAAAGGCACTAATTGTTGTGTTGTTTTAATTTCGATGGGATTTGTTTGTGTTGTTAAGTGTTTATGGATGCCGTCCTGTAGGCCTCTTGGTTGGTCTCTGTTTCTGAAATGACTCTTAAAATGTTGTTTGTAGTGCTGCGTTCCAGGTTCACTTGACAAGTACAGAATCTCATTGGTTAATCAGTGTGCAATGCCTCCAACGTTCTTATTTCCTGCAGCTCTATCAGTCATTGAAATGCCTCATGTCTCATAAGTACCCATCTGCATTTGTCAAGGGGTGTGTAGAATTAAACCCATGTGTATTCCTTTTCTGTTTGACCTTGGCTGTGGACCTCAGGTCTTTGATGTCAAATAAGCATCAGTAATCCCAGGCGGCATTTGACAGGCTTCAGGAGCCATTACTTTTGTTTCCCGGCGCATAAGCTTTATCAATTGCCCCTAGTGTAATGATTTTGTATACAAATTCACACTACCGCAACCATAGTGTTTTTCCTTGTAAGAATATACTGCCTTCAACACGTACGGTTATACCAGCACAAATAGCACACATGTTTTTTTAATCATCATTATTGTTTTTATTTTAGTGCTGAGGAAATGTCCTTTTTGCATGCTTGATCAGCCAGTAGAGAAATCCAATATAATGGAGGTTCAAGGTGAATTGCATCCCGTGCATTTCCCCCCTTCCACTGAAGGAATATTCCAGAGCAAAATAAACAAATCACACAGACAACAGTAATATAGGGTTGATTTTGAAGGCATGAAATAAGTATCGATTAAATCCTGCAGTTCATAGATGAAAATGGCCTTTTTGGTAATTTGTCCTGGGTCCTTTCAATACGGTGGCGAAAGAGAGAGAGAGCAACAGAGTGGAGGAGAGAGGAAGCGAGAGCAGAGAGGCAAGACAGAAGAGAGAAAGGGAGGGCGAGAGAGAGGGAGAGAGAGAGGAGTATAAGACATGTGAACAGTGAGAGAGAGAAAGACAGAGAGAAGAGCTTTCATAGAGTTGAGAAAGGGACATGCTGCCCCTTTCCGAGCTCATTATCATTCTTAATAAGTCTTAAGGAAAGTAGGAGCATTGAGTGTAAATGCACGGTAATCCTTACACTGGCCAAGGTTAGTAGGGACGTCAGCACATGCGCACCGTTCCCAGCTGGCCACTTTGGGACAGGGAGGGGACCAGAGGAGCACAGTTAAGGATAGATGTTCAAGGAGAAAGTGAGGACGTTTAGACACTGTGTAAAGGTTAGGCCCTTTCCCCCAGCCTGTAGCTTTTTGGTGGCTGCACCACCTGGCACTCGGCAAGTAAACAGTTCTGTATCAGATTAAAAACAGCAGCATTTGACCGCGAGGCCTGTGTGTCATAATTCACAGGAAGAACTAAGAAATGGCATATTGACATGTGAGCTGTAAATTACAAAGGTGGATTGAAAATCAAAAAATCTCAGCCATTTTTTAAAACTTTATTAACATGTACCCCTAATGGATTCTGTACTTGTAGTCACTGTTGGCTCCCGCTCATGCTAACTCACTGTTCTTTGGGTGTGGTCCAAAAACAAGCATTAAGATGAATTGGATGAACTGGTGACCAATTAACTCATTTAACAAATTGCCAGCCACTTGTAGAGGTTGTTCAGCCATGCTGTTTTAATGGAAATCCAATGCAGTGTGTGTTTTATATTATGTTCTAAGCTCACGATTCAGTGTTGTGTTACTCTGTGCAGTTTTAGGAATATTACAGCATTCCTCCTCATTAATCAAATCAGAGCTGATGCATAACAAATTAATCACAGTCCAGGAAAAAAAAATCACATTACCTCATTTTTACCATTATGTCACTCGTCACATTTCTGGTTTTGTTTCATATTTTATTCCGTGCCCTCTGAGCCCTTAAAATGCAGTGTTACAGTTGATTATTATGAGCATTGGTATGTGATTGATAGCTGTATTTGTTTATTCATAGCTCTAAAACTTGGGAAATTAGACTGTTTTCATCATATAAAGACATAGTTTTTCTGCTCTCTGGGACTTTGAGGGTTGAAATGGCCCAAAAAATTATTTTTTTGAACTGTTTTTTTTTTGACACTTGCATATAAACATACATCCAGCATACAGTTAGGAGATGTATATCAAGTACAGTTTCATTTGCTTCACATGATCTCAGTTTAATTTTTTTAACTACTATGTCATTTTGATTAGATGTTAATATCTTATTATTATATAACATAGTTCTCTTGATCCATTCTCCCAATGCTGTACATATAAAACTTGATGAGGAAAAAAAAAGTACAACAAAACAAAGAGGGAAAGTAACTAGAATTCTGGTATTGCTTGTCTTAATAATTTCCATCTTTTGAAAAACCAATGTGTTTTCATCTGTAATCTTGCTGTGATCTTCTCTATAATAAATACCTTTTTTGCCCCCAAATTAAACCTGAATTATGAGGATATATGATTTTTACCCTTGGCCCTTATCGCAGAGTATTGTCATCAGTTTGTCGTCCGTTTGTCCGTCCGTATGTGCAAAAACTTTGGCGTGGACTGAAGGCTAAGGGTTTTCAAGTGCAGGCACCTTATGTTTTTAAATGGTCTCTGGTTGTAAAAACTTAAAACAGAAGATGATTGAAGGATACGGATGCTTTAGCTAAACTCTACACCACATAGGACTAGACCAACACATTCAAATGAAGCACACAGGTTGTATTTGGCATGTTTGTTGAGCTACAAAAGTCTCCAGAGGAATAACCTGAATTTTGCAATTTATGCATTTTCATCATTTTCAGAAAACAAACCCTGTTCAGCTGAATTAAATTGATATATTGCCCAGTCTTACTTTGTGTATAGGGTGGAAGGATATATTCTAATAGTTATGTGGCCTGAACTAAGCATTAGTAATAAATCTGCAAATGATAAATACTGGCCTGCCTATTCATTTTACTTAACTTTTTATAACGATGGATTAGATTTGACTTTAACAGATTAGACTTTTCTATTTACACATACTCAAAGTGCATACATTGGATCAGATATCCAATCATAAAGTTAAAAATGTAACTTTGTTATGACAGTGACTTTCTTTAATACGCTTTTGTAAAGTGAAGAAACATTTTAGCTCAAAATATTACCTATTGCATCATTTTATTCACCACCTAGAATGAAAAACTGATTTAATTGTCAAATTCTTAATTTCCTCACATTTTCAAATGATACCTGGTGTCGTCCATTTATTTATTTATTTGCTTTTTGTTGCCCATTTCTGTGACAGTAAGTAGAATAAGTGCTTAATTCTGTTAGAAGGGGCAAATGGTAAAATACGTAAATGAAATTGGAGCTGATGGTGTAGAGTGAGGGTGCCCTTTTGTCTTGCTCACTGTAATGCTATCTCTGTACTTTTCTGTCATATTAAGATGATTTACCCAGAGACAGGTGTTCTCAGACTTTTGTTCATGAACCTGTGACATTTTGTTCCATTTTGTGATGTTTTATAGTGACTTGGAGGCTTTTGCTGCAGTCCGTTGGCCTGTTTTGGTTGCAGTTTTGTCATTTTTCTCTGTTCTAATGTATATGGAGCTCCACAGATGGTTAACTTGGCAGACAATGTTACGGTTTTACTCCAAAGGAAGATGCTTCTTGGAACATCTCATTGTCACCCTTTTATCTGCCTGCATTTTGGTTGCAGCTCAGTTGACAACCAGCTCCATTGCTGGCACCCTCCAACCCGACCAATCCTCCAACCCCCTCCAGGGAGCCTTAGGAGGCAAAGAGCCATCACCATGGTGATGTGAACACAGATCACACACACCCTGGTCCATTGTGACTGGCGTGCGTTGAGGTGAGAGGGAACAAAATGTCACAGCAACAGGTTTTTTTGTGTTTTTGTTTTTGACTCAATTCTCATTGGGAATGCGCTCAGATCCATGTGCTCAGCAACTCCCGGAGAGACTGTGGGAGCTGGCGAAGCAAGTCGATTTGAGAGATGAATAAAGAGACATGATAATGGGTTGTAAATCCCCACAAACCACGTTTTGTACATTTTTTTTTTATTTTTTTTTATATGACCATATTTGGCATCGACACAGACATAAAAGGATGAGTGAACTGTTAAGTGGAAGTGTGATTTGATTAAATCTGTTGACAGAGTGCACAGATAAACAAGAACAGCACAGTTTTGTCACTTCAAATCACAAAAATTTAAAATCACAGAATTGAAGAGGGACCGATTTAGTACACTTGCACTAAAAACGCTTCACAGCATTTTCCGATACCGCAGATCGACTTGCTTTTTCCGAGCTGACTCATGATGATGTGATTTCTCTGTTGCAGTCTCACAGCAGGAGTCCGTTAGCAAAGATGACAAGAATGGAAACCCCCCTTCAACTGAACCATGTTGTCACAGCTGACGTTAGGCTCGATAACTTGTTGTCATATTACGATAATAATAAATATCAAGCAGGTCGGTTTTCGTGTTTCAGTTTGTCGAAACCTTTAAAAAACAGTTTGATTAGCTGATCTGATGAAAGAAAAAATGCATTACTGCTTCTAAACATCCGCAGCTCTTTTGTGGACTGTCCAGTCATTACTTCATGTGGTTGACATAATGTAAAAATTCAAGCAGTAAAGAAACACAGTACAAGAAAAGAACCAGATGAATAATTAAAAAGCAAACTTATAATGTGTAAGATTAAAAAAATAAAAATAAACTATCCATTTATGAATTGGTTGTATCCGTCGGTCTAGAAGAATTTTAATCTAATCTATATAACGGCTCATTTCATTTGGTCTCTCGTCAATTCTAAAATGTATTTAACATTACGTGTGGCTTTTTGATGAGAGTATATTGACATGACTTAGGCATTCATCACAAGATGCAACATGAATAAAGCTTAAATACATTCCCTTGTCTGTAAACGTGATTTCTGTCTGAGTCACATCAGACAGACATCTGTTGGCAGTGGTGTTGGAAACAACAACTCCCATGAGCCCACACTACTTGACGACGTCATGTGCTACATCTTGTTTTATTGTTTTGACTGTGACATAGGTAGTGGCAGGAATTGCATATTGTGTGTGTGTGTGTTTAAAAAATATATGTTATTGGTCAAAACAGTCCAAACGTGATTTTAATTCCAGTAATGTGAAGGTTCACAGATTTTCTGTCTGCTTCATTATGTTGTTGTTTTGTGTTCCATGGTGACAGTAATAGCAGACATTAGGAGACCCTTAACTCCACTGCTCTTCTGCCTTACTTACCTTTGATTTAATGCCCTTCAGACTCCCCGTTTTTAGTCCACCTTTTGACCTGGCTTGAATCGGACAGCGTGCTACTGGTTGGAGGCCTCGTGGAGAAACGGTGGCTTATAGGTAATGTGGCATCGTGGAGATGGACCAGGTTTTGCCCCCAACCCTGAATAAGATGTGGGCTGTGTTTAGTGACAGGTTCAGGGTCCCATAGGTGGGGAGGAGGGGTCATTTAGTGCTAGAGGGCACATGGTTGGCTTCAAACGCACAACCTTAACGTCTGGCATAATGTCTGGGCGTCCTGCCCTTTGCTCTGAATCGAAGACAACTCCACGGCTCTTATGCACCACTGTGACTGTCCGTACACATACAGTATTTGGTTTAGTTTCAGTGATGTCTTACATAAACTCCACACTCCCAAGAACCACAAGTCTCATTAATATTTGTTGATATGTATAGCAGTCAGGTGTTTTCATGCCAAGTCTTTCAGAGTAAAAGTGCTTTCTGCCATCTCCATTCCCTGAACAGATGCAAAGGTGCAGGTCCTGAGAGATCCTTTTATGTTTGGAGACCTCTCCTTGCTCCTTTTTACTGCGACCTCCGCCACAGCACAGCTCCGTCTCAATCAGCTCTCCGCTGTAATCCCACTTCACAATTCCTCTTGGCTAAGGGAGTAAATAAATTTTTTAGCGTTTATTAGAATACAGCTTGCCAGAAGGGACTCCTCTCTCCTCTCCTATAGCTGCTCCAGTAATTAGCAAATTGATTAGGAGAACTTTAACACACCACCTTGGCTCTTATCTCCCCATTCTAGGACAATATTGTTGTGCCATGGGACAGCGTAAATATTTTAAGGGAAACCCTCAGTGAATCTCATTAAATGGCTATGGGGCAGAGCAGCTGTCTCCTGCTGAAGGTCCCAGCCAATTTTCTAAACTATGATTAAAGAAAAGTTTTGGATTATTTAAACATGCCGTGTCCTGTGGGTTTTTTGCTTGGTGCCACTGAAGACCTCAGATCCCCCCCCCCATCCACCTCTCCGTGCCAGGACCGCTCCTCTCCCTTTGGATCTATTAGTTTGAAATCGTTTGGGTGATGACTCTTTGAAAGTGTTGGTCATTCTGGGATGCTATGCTCAAAATGCAACAAAGACCTCCCTTTTATGCGCGAATGCTAATTAAAATTTGTACCCCCCATCCCCAAGCTGCAGTGGGAAAGACTTGGTAGCAATTTGGCAGATAATCAAATTGCATTTTAAATGGAGCCGTTTAAAGATGACTGGGGTCTGCTCACAGGAAGACAGTGGCACAAATTAAGCTCCAGAAGCTGCGATGTGCACAAAGAAACAATACAAGCAAAATGCACATGATGATGAGGGTATGCATTTATGTAAATGGACAACATGCAATGATTGATTCATGTTTTTCTTTAATTAGTTAAAAGGAAGACAGGTACATAGTTGTTTTCTCCCTCCGTGGATGCGTGCAGAAATACTGTTTTTATTCTAATTATGATTTCCTTCTTGTTAAGTGGCATTTTTTTCTCCTAATGTGTCCTTACAATCTGACCAATTGAGGCAAAAAGCAAATAAGACATGATTTGTTAACGGTCGCTGTACCTTGGAAACATTCAGTACTTAATTTTAGATTTTCAGCATGACAGAAAAGGCAAACTGGGTGGAAAATGTTGTCAACAGCTATGTTTGTCTACAAAAATCTGCGCTTAGAAGCTGTCCCCCCACATTTGGTATACATCATTAAGTTCTTCGTGGCCAATCAAATTGTCTATTCACACAGCATTCCAGTACATATTAGTGACAACTCGTTAGCAGAAAACAGAAAACTGACACAAAAAATTTGGAAAACAGGCCTGAATTGTTTATCTGTCAGAAAGTGTAATTCTCATCAAACGGTGGAATTGGATTAAAGTTTCAGCTCCCAAAGCCTCTTATCCTCCGTCTGAAAAAGTTAAAGCACCGTATGATCTCTTTAGTTTTCAGCACCCCATCTGACTCAGGCTACTTTTCTTGTAAAGTATAACATTCATCACAAGACCAATACAGCCATCAGAACCGCTTCATATCCATAAAACCCCATTATGGACAGCACAACAAGTGATGCTTGACTTGTAAGTTTAAAGGCTTCTTAATTGGCTGTGATTTGCTGGCTGTACAGCGCTGACTGTGGAAGTGGCATAATGATCCCGCTTGGATGATACATGACTTTTCTGGGAACATATTGCACCTTAATGCTTGGATGTGTCTGTTGGAGTCCTCTGTGAATCTATTGCTTTCATCTCGGCATCATAACTGGCTGACACAACAATGTTTGTGACCTGTGAACTGCAGGTTGTATTTGAGTAGTTGTAATGTTGACCTTGTCCACTTTCTCTGCACCTACCCGCATCCACATAAGTCCCTCGAGACCTTTTACAGTGCAAAGCAACCACCCTGTTTTCACTTTGAATTTGTGATTGAAGGCAACGAGATACTCTGAGAGAAATAGAAGAGCTCCGAAAGATGCAGTAAATAAATCCTCACATTTTTGCAGCTTTTCTACAGGTTTTGTCAGCTCAGTTTGCCCTGATGGGGCATATTTTTTTTCCCCATTATCATCATAAAAGAGGGAAGGTGTTTTTATTCTTAGTTTCACCTTTGCTGAGGCTCCAGGTGAGCTAAAGTGATACTAGATGTGAAGTGTTGTCATGGAGATCATATATTAGCTAATACTAGTTAGGGCTGCACCATATCGGCAAAACTTGCGATATGTGATATGGATGTACACTGCGATAACAATAATATTGTGATATTTGTGGTTCACCTACAGAAATACCAGTTTGAGCTGATAAAAGTGTTCCTTAACAATGTTCAAATGAGCCAATTGTTTGTATGTGACTCAATTCTTTAGAATTTAAGACAAAATACTGAACTACAGGAAACACCAGAAACTAAATATTTGATAATTTGAGGGAAAAAAAAGGTCATTTTTGGCAATTATTTTAGGAATGTAATGTGTTTTGTCAAAGAGTTTTACTCATGTCAGAGGGTCCACTCCCTCTTTTGTTCCTTCAGACACCGTTTAGAAAAAGGTCTGTTGTTGATGTTTTCTCATATGCAAAACCTTATTCATATCATCTCTCATTATGTTCAAAAGTAAGAGTGTTTTTCTTTACAGATGTGGACTTTTCTTCTGAGCATTAGGGCTGCACGATATCGGCAAAACTTGTGATATAGATGTACAGCATTACCATAACAATAATATTGCAGATTTGTGATTCACCTACAGAAATACCAGTTTGAGCTGATGGGGTCCTCTGCACCATTTTCATGAAGGCTTTTTTAGATGCTACCAAGAGGATTTTAATCAAATATTTATCTGTACTTGGTTTGTCTTTTCCTGTTAAACGACCCAAATATAACACTGAACATGTCCTTGGTTGTTCGTATCCCACCATTTTTCCATGTTCTTCACTGATACGATTCCAATATTGGGATTATTTTGTACACTGAGAAAAAAACATGTGCTCCCACATCCTGCTCACCACACAACCTCCAACAGGTCGGAGGTGATGATCGTGAAGCCTTTTTGATCTTTTGTTTCATAAAAAATTCTAATGATGTTTTTCCAACAAAATATTTTCCAATTTCTGGAATTAGATGAAGTCACTTGAGTTTCACATATTTCCATATACCATGTGTCATCACTGAATTCTACCAACGGTTCTTTTTTCCATTTTTCTCTAATGTACAGAGCTGAAGTTTTTCTGTTTGTCACCAATCCCTGGAACAGTTTGGGTATCACTTTTTCTCCTTCGCTCTTATTTGCTTCCCCCATCGTTTCAGTGATCTGGTTTACTTCACCTGGGAGGTCTGGTTTTATCACCTTTAGATAATGGTCTCTGATCTGAAGGTACATAAAGAAGTCATGATGAGGTGACCAAATTCTAAGGCTGTTGCACTGAAATAATTCTGGTTTTCTCTGAATACGTGCTCTGTGATGAAGTGGTGACATGTCCAGGGTGAACCCCACCTTCGCTCATAAGTAGGTGGGATAGACTCCAGCGACACCCCCCCCGTGACCCTAGTGAGGATAAAATGTGTTCAGAAAATGAATGAATGGATGAATGAATGTACATTTATATAGTATAGATTCAATACATACCACAGATGTTGTCAGTTTTCGATATCTTAACCCTTTCATGCATGAATTATGAGAATCTTAATCTAGATTTTTTTTCCCCTGTGTTTTTATTCTTCTTTAGGTCTAAAAAAACCCCCGAGATTGGCATTTTCTTATGAACCTAGTTTTGAAGGAGTTGTAAAAATGTCCACTCAGCTGGACACCATGTGTTTAGTTTCTGAAGCAAAGGAACATGTCTTTATTGATAAACTGTGTGAAATCTATGAAGTAATAACATTTTTAATGCTGCTAATCTGATGTTCTCTCTTAAAAAAAAGTAAAATGAAGTTTTACTAATATTATGCCTCAACTTTTGATTTCACCACATGTGCATTACAACTTACAGATCGCAGTGGATGTACAAAGACAAAACAAAACATTTAGTAACAGGTAGAATATTGTTAAAATTCCACTTATTTTTAGGTTATTCATGGCTTTATTCACATTTTTGTGAAAAGCTAGTTTGTAATTGTAAACATTTTCATTGTGTAATTTTACTTTTTTTCCACACCAAAGCAAAAAGGAACATTTGAAGATGTTATATTATTATATTATACATTCAAATTGATATTGAATTAGTCTAAATGTGGCCCCTAAACTGATTTTGAGATCTTTGATTGTTAATATCTTCAGTGTAATTTTTGCATTTGACAAATCATCTCATGGGCCGGATTGGACCCTTTGGTGGGCCGGTTTTGGCCCCCGGGGCGCATGTTTGACACCCCTAAACTAAGAGAATAGTCATTTCTGTGCACGCGTTGGTTCATACCTGATTCTTTTCCTTTTTGTAAAAGCAGCTGAAGTGGAAGACATCCTAATTGGAGCAACACAACTGCAATTTTATGATGCTGATTGACAAATATTGTTGCAAAGTTAATGGCACAAGAGGGATTTGATTGATCAAGTGGATGACTGATCATAAAACTACAGTCAATATTTGGCTGTAGCTTTATTTCCTCTCTGAACAACAGTGTGCCAGGATGTCTGACATGTATGGTTAGACACACACACTCCCGGCAAAATACATATTTACATTTATGTCTTTTCTGAGCACATTGCTGCTGTCTCTGTTTGCCATATAGTAAAGAACGTCCCCTGATGCTAAAATGAGCAGGCTTACACTATTTATTCAGTTGGAGCAAAGGGTATTGGTTAAAGCTGACCAATTTTAGAGTAGTTGGGATGAAAATCTCTCACTAATTACTGTACTGTGTAGATCCTTTGGTCCAAGTCCCTCTGCTGCAAATGATGGTATTAAAAAGCCTCTTTTATTTATAGAAATAAAATTTTAGCTTCAGAGACAATAGGCTAGTTCTGTTTTACGGTACAGCAGACTTTATCTTTTTAATAAAAATTCCTGACTTGGTGAAAGTTTAATTAATAAGGGACTTAAAGCTAGAGGAATGAACAAGGGAGTTGGGTCTTTAAGGGGGTACTTATTTTTCCATCTGGGCTATCCTCCAAAAAAACTGTCAATTAGTGTGTTAAGCTGAAGAGACAAAAAACGTCATTAGTTCTTGCAAAAAGAATAATGGGTTTTAAAGGTTTTGCTTTAGAGCCGGGCTAAAAGCATAAGAGCGGGTCTAATGTATTTTCACTTATTTCCTGCAATATCAAAGTTTGGAGGGAGGGTGTATTGTTCTAAGGTTTGAAGTGTGTGACACAGTGAGTTGTTCTTCTATGCAACTGTGCTGAAACAAGACCAGTAAAATTAGTTTTTCTTCTTGTGGTGTAATGATTTATGCGGTGCAGATGTTACTTTGTGCTACTGCTCATACCTGCATGTGCTTTTGATGTGTCAAATTAGATTGATTGTGGAGAAAATTGAACCCTGTCAACCTCTGTGGAGCTGATGTTCTTAGTATTAGTTGAGTATTAAGAGAGAAATTAGATTTTTTTTTTTCATTGGATTTTTCACCTTGAAAAAAACAAAATGTACACTTGCATAAAGAATAAAACTAAATTGAAAAAATAAATACAAGGCACAAAATGAAATGGTTTCCAACAAAAGTGGATCGAGCTGATTGCGTCGTTATGTTCTCTTGCTTAGTTACAGGTGAAGTTTTGATATTGTAATAGTTTTAGCACATTTGAACATTGGTTTGTTGAATATCTTGTTGACCTTGTTTATCAGCTTCCTCTGATTTTGAGTATAAACACTTTATTTTGGCATTCATCACATTATCAGTAGTCAGAACAAATAAACACACTTTAACTGGTTTATTTACTTGGGTTGAACATTTTGCACTTTCCTTCCTTTCTTTTCCCCCGTTGTAATGTAAATGCTATATATGGGTGATATTCTAGAATTCATTTCGATGTTATAATTAGAAGTTTTAGTTAAATTAGTGACGAGATGTGTGATGTGACCAAAATTTAATATTCCAATATAGATCACTTCATATTTAGATAATGCATATCCAGATATTTAGGTTTTTTTCAATGGAATTCTTCATTTTAATCATGTCCCTGTGGGCTCCATAAACTGTAAATGTTCTGCTTGGGTCTGAATTCTTCATTCATTCAACTCCACAGGTCCATCTTCAACTCTATTTCTGACTAATGACACCAGAAAGGTGGTTTGGAGCGCTGGCCCTTTAAATGCACAGGAGCCACTTCAGACCCCGCCCTCTCCAGGTTATTGACCACACTGCTCTGTCCTGTTCAGCCACCTGTATTTGTTAATACAACCAACAACTGAACATTGTAATCGGCTCGGAGTTCGGACATATTTTCAGTTTTTACTACAACCGCTGCTGCTGATAAACAATTATTTTTTTATTTTATTTATTTAGCCTTTGTTTATACAGATAAAAATACATTGAGATGGAGATTTCATTTTCAAGTATGACCTGTTCAATACCAAATCACAGACATACATGTAAAACAATATAGTTATAAAAACAAGGACATATAACAATAAATATGTTGAGTACAGTTAAAAGTGGAAGACATTCAGCCTGAGCTCACCATAGAGCACAGGTGTCAAACACAAGGCCTGGGGGCCAAATCCGGCCCGCCAAAGGGTCCAGTTTGGCCCTTGGGATAAATTTGTGAAGGTTCCACATTCAGACCAATTCAATGTCCTGTGGGCGGGACCAGTAAAATACTAACAGAATAACATATAAATAATAACAACTCCAAATTTTTTCATGTATTTACACTAAAGCAAAGTATAATTTGGCAAAAAATGTGAATAATCTGAACAAATACAAAGAACCTGAAATGTCTTAAATGATGTCCAATTTTAACAAGTTCTGCCTGTTAAATGTTTTGTGTGTTTGTAGATCCACTGTGATCTTTAAGTTATAATGTACGTGTGTAAATGATAAAGTGAGACATAATATTGTTAAATTACACTTATTTTTTCAGTTTGTTCATGTTATTCACATCATTTAAAAGGATCATTTGTAGATGTAAACATTTTCATTATGTGACTGTACATTTTTCGCTCTAAAACGTAGAGAAAAGGTTTGAGTTGGCATTATTTATATATTATGTTATTATTTTACCGATTTGGCCCACTTCAGATTAAATTTGGCTGAACGTGGCCCCTGAGCTAACATGACTTTGACAGCTCTGCTATAGAAGCTCTGTCTGAGTCTCTTAACAGTTCTTTAAAACCAGTGGAATCAAAGTGGACAGTTTCAGACTCTGCTGAAGTTTGTTCCAGGTTGAGGAGCAGAGGAGGGAAGGCCTTTTTACCACATTAAGAACGAACTGAGGACTGAGCATACTAAGAGAAATGTTCATCAGAAGTCTTGACCTTATATGTGCAAATGTTGTAACAACTAGTTATAAAACGTAACAAATTTAGCAGGAATTCAAACAGGTTGTATAAATCTACTGGATTTTTACCCAAATGAATATAAAGATAGTTTAGCAGCAGCTGGAGGGTTCAGATTCAAACTGTCTGAACTATTCGGGTCCAAATACACAAATAAACACAAATAAATGAACCAAAGACTAATAAAAGTGGGTTTAATAAATATGAGCCCTTTAAATGAATGAACAATATATAAATACAATATGTATAATTATTTGTGAACAACAAAATTAATAACTGAAACGCTCTTTAATTTTTGTCTATTTTCACAAACTCTAAGTCTTGTGGGTCATCTGTGCTGTTTAACATCCTTCTTGTGTGTCTTTTGGGGCATAATTTATACAGATTTGTGAGTCCATGTCAGACCTTTCAGAGCTAAACCCCTCTGAGATACAAACCCCTTTTACATACAAGATATACCCCATTATGTAATAATAATAATAATAATAATAATAATAATAATGGATTTGATTATTTTTTAAATTTTTTTTTAAAATTATTGCTCAAGGCGCCTTCTCGAAGCGCTTTTACATTATTGATCCATTATTCATTCACTCTCACATTCTCCCTCTAGTGGTGGCAGAAGCGTGGCTGCCATTTTGCGCCTATGGCCCCTCTGACCACCACCGAACATTCACATGCATTCACACACCAGTGTAAGTTACACTGGACGTAAGGAGGGTGAAGTGTCCTGCCCAAGGACACAACACACACTTGGAGAGAGCGGGATTCAAACTGCCAACCTTCTGGATATTGGACAACCCGCTCTACTACCTGAGCCATAGCCGCCCCAAATGTGTCACAATTACTCTTCTCTATGTATAGTCATACTGATTTCATATGCATCTCTTGCTGTTTTTGCGCCTTTTTAAATTTATTTATTTATTAGGGACAGTGCATATTAATGAACATTTATAACAATTACAGCTGTAAATACGCCAGATTGTAGCAACAGTGCTAATTTCATCTGTAGTCCCTCGGCAGGTGATTAGAAAGACAAGACTGTGATGAACTCACAGTATTATTGAAAAAATATTTCCATCAAGGCTATGATTTGCAACATAGTGAAATAAAAGATTAGTACTTAGAAACAATAGGTCTTTCATTTCTTTCTACATAAGGTACATTGTCAGATTACACAACCCTGATAGAAATTTCTCTCACACTTCTTAAAGGACTGAGAAAATAATACTCTTGGTCAGTGTAATTGCTTCTAAATTTTGCTCTGAAATTGCTGTTGAACTCTTCTTTTATGTTGCTCTGTTATTATTTCTAACTAGATATTGTGTTTTATTTATTCGTAGTGTATGACTGTTGTTGTTGGATTGTGTTTGTTGTAACTATGTCTGTGCTGCTCCTTTGACCTGGGCAGACTTTCACTGTCAGTGAGGATTCATGTGGTTAAATAAGACGTATAACGTGTAATATAATGCATTGGTCTGATGCACAGGATAATGTTTTCCTCTTGGAGGTAAAAAGCTTAAATAATAAGCCTAATTATTATATCACAATAAAGAAGTGAAAAGTTGTGTCATAAATGTATCTTGTAAAGTCATCGTGGGTTAGTTTTCTGCAAATGTAAGGCGTCTAAAAATTAAATGTTTGTTGTATAAATTTAATAAAGAAATATATTTAATTTAATGACAGTGGAAATGTTGATGTTTAAAATAAAATCTAGAAACAATTACTTTTCCAAACCCAGAATATGAAAAGGTCCTATTTAATGGCTGCTATATTGAATATCTCCAGAAAAGCCCATGTGGTATAATGCAAATATATCATGACTTCAACAGTGTGACACAAAACTAGTCTGGGGCAAAGAAACATCAGTATGTGATACTTTTGGGAGCAGTGGGTCTAATACGTCTGCTATCGTGATGAAGATCCTCCGTAAATGAGAGCGTAAACGACAGGCTTTGTGCAGTTTTTTTTTTTTCTTTTGCGCAGACTGTGTGACAGCGGTGCTTGGATGAGGCTTGCATAACTGGTCATAGTGCAAGAGGTTTCAGGCGCGGAGCCCAAAAATCACATTGACTTGTGCCACACACAACAGGAGATGGCTTTTGCAACACAGTGTGAGTGCTAGTAAATGATTGGTTACAGGAGATCCTCCAATAAATTAATTGTTTCCACTTCATGGTTAAGTATGTGCTACTCTTCCAAATCGAGTGCTGGTACTTGGTTATTACACTTTAATAGCTCGCTTGCCAAACTAACGATATATTACTCTATGTGCTGGCTCAGATCAGAGAAGATGAATTGGCTATTAATTAGAGTTGCACTGAGAGGGCACAGGGGAGAGACTACTCATAGCCTTGCAATCAGTGTCAACTGGGGCCTTTTTCTGACTGGGACGGCCGGGGCAAGCCCAGGTCACCGACTCGTACCATAAAACCTCAGAATCTGGTGAAAGGAAGCAGCGTCAAACATGGCCACCATTTCCTTGAGTCAAACAAAGGACACGAGAGTTTAACATTGAGCAGCTGCAACTTCATCTGATGATTGTAATCAGGAGCACAGGCAGAATGGCAGAGATGTGTGGGAGGTTGTTTGGCTTCATGAGGTTCCTTAACAAAAGCCTCACGTCCGAAGGACTTTGAATTAGAAAGTTATGGAGGAAATATTTGACGGGCAGAGATGATTTGTGGGGAATATTATTGTTTGGCTCACTTTTCTTGTGCAGCCTCTGAATTAGCCCTTTTATCACAATTAATTAAGCTTGCCTATAGGAGATGTTCCATCTTGAGCTCATCCACGCAGGATAAATAAGTCAAAGCAGCAGGATATATGTCCTTTTATTGGCTGACTTGATCTCGGAAGCATCTGTAGTGGGGGGAAGCTGTCTCTGTGGTGCGACTTTGTCGAAGAGTCTTAACCATCACTCACTTTGAATGCTTCTTTTATGACTCGTTTTGTTAAAAACCTCTTTTTTTAATGCAGGTATCAGGAGTTATGGCCTGTCTATGCAAATTAGGAAATTTTGACAGTTTGTTATTCATGTCATTGCCTTTTTAAACACTTAAAGGCAATAAATCTCATCATGACAGGCTGCTTCGAAATTGCCACTAAATATTATTAAATATTTTAACAAGTTCCTTGTAAATATGCCTTAAATGTTTGAACGATGGGCAGGAAGAAAAATGGCTTTGCATCAACTTATTAGAGGCTATAAAAGTGGCAGTGATTTATCATGGATGTGGAGCAGCTCAGGGCATCTCTTTTTTGTTTTGCTTATTCTGTTAGCTTGCTTTGTCTTGATGTGCACATTTAAGAGAGAAGCATCACGTTAAAAGCCTCCAGTTTCACAAGTCATGAAAATATGAGCAGCAGATATTGTTGTACCTGTGGTCCTTGAAAGACAGAGCGATATATGGCAGCAGCATTTTAAAGTTTTAAAGCTTCTCGTACCATTTACAGTTTTCAGAGTAAAATTTTGTGATATCACTGACTGGTGTGACTTTAGTGGGTTTATCAAGACATACATTTAGTGAAATAATTTGAGATCAATTGTCTGAGAGAAATGGGAGAAATTTCTGTCTTGTGGCAAGTTGTGTTTATGTTCTCTTTGACCTTGACACACTATGATCCTTTATCCAGTGACGTCATCCACACAAAGCCCAGCTAACGGTCTGGAGGAATATGTCAGTATAACTCTAAACTGGGGTTTGTGTCATTAGCTTCAAGTCACGGATGTTTGCATTTATGTTATATTCCAGTATTTGCTCTCATTCTGCAAAATATAAAACTGTTTACATGACTTGTAGAAATTAATATTCCTTTACTATTCCTTTTTGACCACAAAATAAAATCCATCTGATGTTCAGTTTTTCAAATTAAAAGTGTACAGCTCATGTTTAATAATGTTTAAAAATTTCACCACCTTCCTAAAATAATTTTCAAATTTTTCAGGAAACTCCAGAAACTAAATGTTTGATAATTTGAGGAGGAAGAAAAGGTCATTTTTGGCTATTATTTTAGGAATGTAATGATGTGTTTTGTCAAAGAGTTCTACTCATGTCAGAGGGTCCACTCCCTCTAGAAAAAGGTCCGTTCTTGATGTTTTCTCATATGCAAAACCTTGTTCATATCATCTCTCATTATGTTCAAAAGTAAGAGTGTTTTTCTTTACAAGCCGGAAATGTGGACTTTTCTTCTGAGCATTAGGGCTAAACGATATCGGCAAAGCTTGTGATGTGATATGGATGTACAGCATTACCATAACAATAATATTGCAATATTTGTGGTTCACCTACAGAAATACCAGTTTGAGCTGATAAACGTGTTTCTTAACAATGTTCAAATGAGCCAATTGTTTGTATGTGACTCAATTCTTTAGAATTTCAGACAAAATACTGAACTACTACAATCAGTTCCACAACTGTGTCCAAAAACCTGCTGATGCTGCTACCACAGACCTTC
>JAQQZY010000027.1:35241077-35251597 GCA_030068375.1 Ostorhinchus rueppellii | reverse complement strand
GAGTGAGAGAGAAAACCACTGTGGTACCCCATGGTGTGGAAAACAGAAAGTTCACACAAAGAAAAGAAGAGACATGATATGATATTTTTGCGATATATTGTGCAGCCCTACTGAGCATCCATTTATACGAAAAAGGATCTTTATCTTTACAGCAGCTGAGTGTAAACACCTGCTGTAAAGTGTACACATTAGATTCATGTTTTCTACATGTCCAAAGAATCTTCATGAAATCAGAATAATATTAATAAATCCCACGTCTTGGAGAGAAAACGCCCATTCTGGAAAAAAATGATTTCCAGCTGAGTATTAATTTTTGTGTGATACCTGTACCTGTCATTTTCAGAGTAACAGTGGAATAATGTAAACCTGCTCTGTATCCTGTGGAGATGCTTTGCTATAAATGGTACAAAACTCTGCCTGATAACAGTCTGTCGTCTAAATATAAACATGTAATAACTGAAAATTGTGAAAAAAAAAAAAAAAAGCAAATCTAGAGATAGGAACTGTTTCATCTTGTTAATTACAAAGCAGAGTTCCAAACAGATGCTGATCTGTCTAAAATAGGTTGATGTGACACAGTCTGGTGGTTTCGGTGCACCTTCTGACTGCTTGAGCCTGTGGATAGTCCATCACACCGGGGTCATGTAGAGTTCTAAAGGATTTATGTTTCACAGATTCTTTTATCAGCCACATTTGAGGTTTTACAGTCAGAAGTCAACTTTTTCTGACCTAGCCTACCATTTTGTGACTTTAAGTGGTTTCTTAATTTATGGCACTTCAGTTATGATTAAGTTCAGCTTAAAGTTGAGTGAGAGAGAGACTGCAAATCCTTGGCAAAAATTCACAGGATAAAAAAGTGTGAAAAATGCTTATTATGCATAGGTAGTTGTTTTATTAGGCAGTCTCAGATGAAAGGGCTCCTAAAAAGCCTTGTATATATTTAATAATATATGCACACGCTCCGTTTCCTGTTGTTATCATTGTGAGTTTTTTGCTTTGTGTTTGTGGTCATTATCATACTGAATCTGCTGACTCCTGTTCCTTGGTTTCCTTGTAGATATTAAAGCATAAAAAGAAGTCAATCATGGGTCATGTAGTCCAGAAACCACTCACTGCTTTGGTTAGAAGCCACTAAAGTATTCTTACGAATCGCAGTGCTGTCTGTGCACATCACTCCTACTGGTTAGTGTGACGTGACGGCTGCCATGTCAGCAACATGGCACATCTCTGTTCTCCCTCTCCGGAGCCCTCTGCGAGTTTTCCCTGGGGTTGGCAGAATATGAGTGCCCCCTTGTCTGACTGGCTATAACCTTGCCACCAGCTTGAGTGTGTGTGTGTATGAGTTTTTTTTTGTTTTTTTTTTTCCAACTCAAAAGACTTGAACAATGATGACTCAAGCCGTGCACAGTACACCTCAGGGAAAATACAGTGGAAATAAAAATAACAAGTGGATTTTTGACTGCAGTCAGATGTGAGATGAGGCACCCTGGCACTGGGCTAAAAGCCTGAGCAGAATCTGCCCCCCCCACCACCACCCCCGGTTCATTAGATTAGGCTGTCTCGTGTTCAGGAAGTGCTGAAAGGCACTGCAGATCATATCTGCAGAAAATACTGTCCTTACATCCACAGACAGTTGCCAGTCCCAGTCTTTGAAATTCCAAAGTAGTTCTCAATCCAGTTAGAGCCCAATATTGTGGCTGGCTCTCTGTACACCCCCCACCCCCACCCCTGTCTTATTAGAGGGGTTAACTATGAGGATGCCTGTGTTGGTATTTCTGCGGTTGCTCATCTGCCTACCGCACATGAATTTCTTTAAATTATTTATTTTCCTGACACCACCATATGGTGCTGTAACTTGTTTGTCTTGGAGCATGCTGGAGAAATGCAAGATCTAAACTGGATTACTTCTCATGTGTATACATGGGAGACTCTCTTCAAACAATGCCTGTTTTTTGTTATTTCTATTGCTGGGTGGGCTTTGTTGATGCAATTCTGCGCAACCCTCTACAAGAGTGCTTCTCTCATCTACTTGTGAGCAAAGACATGATAAACATAATTGGGCCAAAATGTGGAGATGTTTCAAACGGATGCATTCAGACTGCCGCCTTCGGTCTGCAATGACTGGGGCAACTGAGCAAGAAGCATGAGCGGCCACGGAAAAATGGGGTCCTGATCTTCTTTGAAATGCCACAATTAATTGCTATGCGTTGTCCCCAATGCATGGATGATTAAATGTGCTCCTAAACTGCCCTGATTTGTGGGGGCACCTTGCCGATTTTATTTGCCACTGTTAACATTTTCATTCCTGCATTATGCATGGTGCTGTGGGGCAAGGAAGAGCTGCAAACAAATGGCCTGAGGGATCGGCGTAAACACAACGTGCCATAAGGGGGAGAAGACTAACAGTTCAGAACCGCCTCCTTCAGCCGGTCTTCACTGACAAACTAGACAGCCCCCGCTGCCGCTCAGATGAGCCACACTGCGTAGTTATCAATGGCAGTTGGAGAAACTTTGACTGTAAATGAGTAGATTTTTATTGAGAATGTAAGGACAGGGTTGGGGTTTGATCAAATGAAATATGCTCAGCCGTATCTTTATTAATCAACAATGAATGCATGTCTGATAGAATATTTCTGTTGGACTAATTGAATATGATTCCCTTTCTTTCAGCGTGTACAGGCTGAGGTCACTTTCACTAGTTAATTCTGACAGCCAAAGCAGTGTGGTGCTGGTTCCTTTGTGTTTAGGGATTTTAATTCCTCATTGCAATAATCAGTGACTGATGGAAGCCCTAGTGTTGCATGAAGGCAAGCCAAATGACATGCGCTCCCTTTTGAACATGAAACGCTCTGAGTGGAAATATGAATTTTCACATTAGAGGCATATTAACTCACTGATTAGGATTTACTTGATCTGGGATCTTGGCTGTTGGAAGTGCATCGCTCCACACATGGCCTGCCGGAGTCGTCAGCTGTCATGGCACCGGCCCAGAGCCTTACACTTGGCAGGTCTCCACCCTCTCACCTCTGGCTGACAATGCAAACACAGGCAAACGATGTGTAGCCACTGGACAGCTTTGTATACACTTGTGTAATTCTATATGGAATTAGCCTCTTTTTATGATTATGATTCTCCTGTTTCGAAGGGGGGGGGGGGTTTGTTCATCTTAAATCAAAAACCAGGCGGACTTTCAAGTTGTTGCCAGTGCTGTATGCGCAGTATTTATTTATTTTTTTTACCCAGTCCTTTGTCATCAAAACAATCTGCATAGCATTAACAGTAACTAATGCACAATGCACTGGAAAGAGGGCAGATATTGTGTTTTATGGCCTGACCTTTGAGACATTATTATTTTTATGATGAATAACTGTTTACTCTGAAAGCGGGCATTAAACAAGTTTCCTTAAGGCTTGCAGTCATTGCCCTTGATACAAATGGCAAAACAAAAACATCTCACCCCGTTCACAGCCAAAGTGAAGTGTGCTGTCAGCGGAGGCTATGGGAAGTCGGTTTTAGTGGACTGGAGTAGTGTTAAATAGGTGGCAACCAGTTCATTAGGATGCTTTTCAGAGCATGAAAAATGACCTTTTCCCTTGTAATTGTAGTCTGAGTTCATAGATAGTTGACTGGAACCAGAGCATACTATACGTTGACAAGGATCACTGGAAACAATTAGCATTGCATCTCACCAGTCGGTCGACATGCAGTTCTCAGTCACCACTTTTTCACACCTTCTTGCTTAAATGCCATTGTGATTAGATTACATGTGACGGATAAGTTAGAAAAATAAGAAGTGTTCATTATCTGTTTGATCAAATGCATTGAGCTGCAACTAATATTTTTTTCAACAGTATGCCAGGAATAGTGTGATAATGTGCACATCTATCTTTTTTTTTTTTTTTTATTCTGCATGAATTTTACATTTATTTATCAGGCTTAAATGACTTGCAGAGAGGGTAAAAAGAAGGACTGGTCTTTGGGTAAGAGATTTACAGAAATATAAGCTAGTAAATGTAATGAAAAGACAATGAAAGCTAGTGTTTGTCAGACTCAGATTTGTTGTCATTTAAACTATTGGATGTGAGGAGAATGAAACACAGGTCAGCAGATATTAGTGTATGCAGTGTGTGTAGGATTAAAATAATAAAAATAGAAAAGAGCTTAAGTAGAAGTGAATAAAAAATCCTTTCAAACAGAATGCATACGATAGAATTGCAATGAATATGGCAGTACATTTCTTGTTTTTTAACCTGCTAAAGGTCTGTTACACCTAAATTAGTATTTTGATCTTGATCAGTGGAATAAGGAATATTTAACCCTTTCATGCATGAATTATGAGAACCTTAGTCTAGATTTTTTCCTGTTATGTTTTTTTCCCCTCTTTAGACATGAAAAGAACGAGATTTTTTTTTTTTTTTTTAAATGAACATTTTTCTCATGGAATTACAAAAATGTCCACTCAGCTGGACACCATGTGGTTAATTTTTGAAGCAAAGAAACATGAATTTAAAACCCAACATCAGGAAGTGATAAACTGTGTGAAAAGCAGGAAATAAATTTTTTTTTAATGCATCCAGCCTGATGTTTTCTCACATTTGATCATACTCTAATAGTAGTTATTACTCACTTCATGAAGATAATAATCAAAAAAAGAAGCTTTTTAAAGAAAACTGTTAATTACAGTCTAATAACTAGATTTACACTAAGAGATGTTACTACAGATCAGGTTTATCAAGAACCGTGAAGTTACAGTAATGGTATGTATTATGGGGTGGTGCATTAGTGTCCACTGTGTTAGCTGATATGGAACTAAAACAACCAAACCCATGAATATAGAAGAGAACAGCTGTAGAATAACTGCCCACTGGAGTGACCAGTATGTATGAAAGGGTTCATTTAATTTAATTCTGTTAATTTTCAGATTTTTTTTAAACTATAAATTACACACCGCTCATTTAATTCGGTTGGTAAATGAGATGTAACCTTCATATATCCTCAACCAGATCATCTTGTCGTGACATCGACGTGAACCTCAGAGTGCAGTATATTTAAGATCCTTGAGGAAAGATTCAAAAATGTGTTTGTCAATATTTACGTACATCTGTATTGCTGTTTTTAGCTCCGATAACAGTTGGGGGGGAAACCTAGCAGATAAAGAACTGCTCGACTTCTTCTTCTTTTGAATGTTTATTGCTGTCATCATCAGAAATTTTCCTCCGACTCTGTGGTGTTTAGAGAAAGCAAATGTGGTTGAAGCAAGCAAATATTTAAGGTATCTGCAAATGTGATGCACATCTGTCGAACAGCCCAAGGGTGAAAACCAGCACATAACAAGGCAACAAATGCTGATCCGAGAGTTCTCTGCGGCAAAATAAAATATGGCTCAAGTTTTCATTAAGGTGCTATTGATTAGCTTTTCCTGGCAATGAATTATGGGCCACATTAAATAAAAGGGAAAATATTTTTATGACTTTGCTTAGGCCATGCCAGATCCCCCCTTTGCTTCTTGTATGCTAGCCCTGACAGGCATTTTGTTTTCTATGAAATTCTTGTGGCTTTTGTGAGAGCAAGGATTAAGATGGGGGCAAAAAAAAAAAAAGTTTATTTAACTTTGATCAGTCATTTTTGGATGCAAAAAAAAATGACTAGGAACACAGGTGGGAGGAAGAGCTAGAAAATAATTACCAGTCAAATTTCAGCATCTTAAACTTTCAGAGATATTTTTGAATTTGCTTGTTTTCTTATTATGTTGGTTGGAAGTCGTAAGATACTTTGGTTTATTGTAATCATTTTGGGTCGAGTTTTAAAACTGCATCTATTCAGGTGTAATATTTCACATCCCAATTAGAGTTGAATTGAAGGATCAATTGAGGTTGTGAAGCTTGTTGTTGATTTTTTTTTTTTTTTTTATTTTATTTTATTTTTTTTAAAAAAAGCTTTAAGTTGTGAAATTCTCCAGGGCTATAAAAGTACAATGATTTCTGTGTGACCTAAGAAACTAAATGTAAATTAATTTTGGCTCATGTTTTATTTTTCTGCAACTTCAGGTATGGAGTTGATATAAAGACAGGAGTAGGAGAAGCAGAAATAAACCTCAGCTTCTGCCTTTTTCAGTTACAAATTGTGTTAATTGTATGTTCTTTATATGCATGTGGTTTTGTACTTAACTGAAATTAAGACATTCATTCATTCATTCATTCATTCATTCATTCGCCAGTGTAATAAGTTTTGAGCATCCACTTCTGACATTTCTAGAGGCTTAATCCTGGTTTTGTTCTTTACTTGTATCACTTCTGCTCAGGTAGTTTCTAGGGCTGCATGATATTGTCAGAATTTGCAATATGTGATATGGATGTACAGCACTGCGATAACAATAATATTGCGATATTTCTGGTCCACCCACAGAAATACCAGTTTGAGCTGATAAGTGTTCAACAGCAACAAGTAAGTGACATTTTTAAGGATAAAACCTGACAGTTTATCTACTTTTCATGCATTTACATGGAGGGCTGTAAATTAATCAAATTTTGATCACGATTTCGATTTTGGTGTCAAACGATCTCAAAACTCGTATAATTGAGTTGAAACGATTTATTTTCTGTTTTTCTTTACACAATTTCTGAGAGCTGCATGCACAATACATTCCATTCCATTCCATTGAAAAACAGCTGTAAAGTATGTATTTGTAGCGTAAATGTATTGTTTTTTGAGGGAGAGAGAGAAGTGCTGCATAAATGCAATGTGAAACTCAAAATTAATTGTTTGAATAATTGTGAATTCAGTATTGACCAAAATAATCGTGGTGTTGTTTTTTTTTTTTTTTTTTCCTTCCCCATAATCGAGCAGGCCAAATGACATGTTCTATGACCTTAATGACTGAGAGTATTTAATGCCTTTTGACTAGATATGTCATTTGCTGATAGATAAGTTTCCATATTAAGATCTACCTCTGGTGTTGTGGGATCTGTGTAGGAATTTTGGTCAAACACCTTTAATTGCTTGGCACTGATTCTTCAACTTTGTGAACTCCACCGGAAAAGAATGAAAACCATTCTTTTAAAGATATTAATTGTATATGAATCGATAGTGGATTTTTAAAGGATGATGCAGTGAAACAAAAAAAGCATTTGAATGAATAATCAGCTAATATCACCACTGACATGAAAATAAAAAAATAAAAAAATAAAAAAAGCTAAGATGGTTAAAAATGTGCTATTTTGACTATATGTGAAACTCCATCAGTGTTGAACAGTACTGGATGTATAAATCAGAGTAATTATAACTTAAAATGAAGAAATCGCTCTCACAAACATAAATATATTGAAGTCCACTTCAATCCAAATTTATTTCTAAATCACATTAAACTGCAATGAACGTTGTGTATAGAATTAATGCTACATGGAAATAAATCAGAGGGTCACATCTATAACTGGATGTAAAATCCAGCTTTCTCTTAAACTATTATTTTTCCTTAAAGTCAATATTTCCACTTGAGAACCTTAATATTAACCCTTCGCCACTGTAAGAGCCAAATTCTGTGAATTCTAATTGATCATTCATATATCAGACAGGGGTAGTTGTTCATTTACCTGCTTGACTTGTTTCTGCTACTTCCTGTAGCCTTTGTCAGAAGCGTCACATGATGTTACTGTGACGTGTCTTATAGGCTGTTCAGGTGAGTTGGTCAGACAGCAGGGAGGGTTTACGCCCCCCGCTGTCTGACGTCTTGACGCCTACAGGAAGTAGCTGAAACTAGTCAAGCAGGTAAATAAACAACTACCCCTGTCTGATAAATGAATGATCGATTATAATTGTAAATGGAAGACAGTCTGAAACTATACCAGACCAAATTCTGTTAATACTAATAGTTTCTAAAACGTACCTTTGGCTCCGAATACTAGTGTAGTACTCCAGTCCAAGACCGTCTCAAGACCATTTTCTGCTTTTTCGGTCTCGTCTTGGACTTGACCTTCAAGGAGTCGGTTTTTCAATGCAGTACATCTTTATTCATCCCCTAGGGGCAATTTGGACTCAGTCTCAGACCACAGTGGGAGGAGAAGGACTTGTAATTTTTTAGAAGTTCACGTTAACAAAAAAATCGAATTATCCATCATTACTGATCAATTTAAATAATGAAAAAACAACAACATATGGAATGATAGTAAAAAGTCCATATAAAGAGGTTAAATAGACCTGAGTGTGCCAGACTGCTTCTAGAAACAATTCCTACTCGAGCTTAGTCTGTAGGTTTAACTGTTGATTATTAACTAGAGGAATATTAAACCATAGTTATGAAAACTGACTGGTTTTTATGGTCTTGGTCTCGACTCGTGAAAGACTCAGGTCTTGACTCGGTCTTGCTTCCTCAAAGATTCGGTCTTGACTCGGTCTCGACTGCATTTGAAAACCAACAGTCTCGGTCTCGACCCTTGAAAGACTTAGTCTTAATGGAAAAAAAGGCGAAAAACATGGAAAAAAGGAAAAAAAAACAACTAAACAAAACAAAGACTGGGTCTTGACATAGGCGTTCTCGTCCACATCACTAGCACCAAATATTGGCTTTATCTCTATTTTTGATGTCAGTCTCGGAGAATGCTTACTTATTTAATTAATGCTGTTCCATTAATTTGTCACCTTTATGTATCTTAACAGCCTTTACTTCATGTTGTGCTTACTTTGTGACATTTCTCATATACGCCATCCACTAATATAATATATTTGGAGGCCAAATAATAAAAAACAAGAATTACATTGGGAAGTCCTGTCACCTTGATGAAATGCTCTCACGAAGGGAAGGTAGTAGTTAGATGGCACATAATGTCACCATATTGTCACGTGAGCAAAAGAAAAATACTCATAAAGCTGAAAACAAAACCCTACATAGTTGACTTTTCTGTTCTAGTCAACAGGTTTTCCATTGACACCCATATGAACAGCGGTATTTATATTTCTGGCTACACAATCATAACATTAGTTTTGACGTTTCACTGGAATGTTTTGACTGTTAGTGTAGAACATTTTTATTACAATAATTACATCTCAACCTGCCTGTCCTGTTTTGTGTTCTTTGACACATTTTGTCTCAGCACAGATAAACTAGGACAAGATCCAGAGGAAATGTTTTAGACTAAAACATCTTGCTTTCCTTTCTGTCATATTTCCATTTTTTGCTCGAGTTTATAAAAGCAGAAGAAAAATATCCACTCACTGATGTTTTCCACCTTAGTGTGGAAGTACATTTAGTGACGAGAAAAGAAATTATTGAATGAACTATAGTGCTCATAAACTATTAAACACATCTTAGCTAAGCTTTACAGACTACGGCCTTTAATTCTATATTGTACATTTTTACATGCATGTCTGTGAATGAGCATCTAATGGTGCACACTTGACATTGGAGGGCACTGACGATGGACAAAATATGTCTGTGGTATTTGACGGTACAAAACACATCAAATTACTCAATGGATACTCGTTCTACTGTGGTATTCTTCCATTTGTGGACAGATAGGAGTCAAAATACCACACCTCAACAGAAAAATGTGGTGTTCATTTAGTGAACTGCTCAGACTAGTTCAAGGAAATGTCAGAAAAAAAACATGAAATATATGTACTGGACACGTTGTGTTTTTTTTTTTTTTTTTTTTTTTTTTTTTTTTTTTTTTTTTTTTTTTTTTGCTGCATACAGGCAAATAGTCTTTATGGCCAGAATTGGGTTGATGGAGTTCTTTGGAGGACTGTGGTTTTCCACTAGTAATGTATTATATTAAGTGTTTTTATTGCATTATTGTGTTAGTTTGTGTCAACATGGTTTATTTTATGTGAAGGAAAAAGTAAAAAGTTGTACAGTTGTAGCATCTTAAGAGTCCTAATTTAACTATGGTCACAAATTTAGGAGTCATGGTGCTATGGGCCTCCTTATTTTTGAACTGACTTAAAATTTATTGAAAAGAATAGATGAGCGACAATAGTTTGTTGTTTGTATAAAATTTGCCTAAAATTTTTAATTTTGTAAAATTATTACGTATCACCATTGATATCTTCATAATTATGCACAGAGTGTCCTGAATATTACATTATGGTAACAAACTTTTACTTTTGTCTATGTGTTTCAAAGTATTGCTTCATCTCATGGATGTATTATATTCTATTGATACTGAATTTTTGCTCTGCTAGATGTTTTGCCCTAAAAACTTGATGTTTGATCTGAGACTTGACAGGAATGTGATTGGAATCAATGAAAGTATAGACCAGTTTCTTTCACTGTAATAAAGTCAGTCATGCACAGAGCACCTTGGTTTCAATAGATTACACAGTATATTGATTATCTGATATTAGATTAGTCTGGAAATTATGTTTAGTTTTGGGTAAGTATAATATTATTAATGCCTCTGGGTTATTAATTTCATTTCATTCTAAAACTAAACACTGATGCTATCAAATGACAATTGGTTAACTCCTTGATGATGCCGATTGTTGCCCCTTCGCGGGGGGGGGGGGGGGGGGGGGGGGGGGGGGGG
>JAQQZY010000027.1:35227989-35240977 GCA_030068375.1 Ostorhinchus rueppellii | reverse complement strand
CAGATGGAGCGTTGTGATTGGATCGGTTCATTTGTACCGGACCTGGCTGAGGCTCTATGGAGCGTGCCCAGACCAACCATTCAGGCAAAAATATTTTTTGCCACTAGAGGCGGGCTAGTTTACTAGGGTACAAAAGTGGCGTTTTGTTGTCACTTTTTACTCTGCATTTATTAGACGAGTGTTTCTGGGTGAAATCTGTGCAAATGAAAACACAGAAGTGTGTGAAGTTTCACATATATGGATGCAGTTTACACACCAGAGTACCTGCCTAGAACCTGTTTCCTTCTCTTCTACCTGTTCACTCCTAAACCCAGTAAACAGAACAGGAGCAGTCCTCCAGGTCCATCCACGGCTGTCTGGGTCTCCTCCTCTGTGTTGGTGCGTCAGTATCAGTAGAACACAGTTCATTCTTGCTCTCTGTTTTCTTTTACTCTGTATCAGGATTCTTCTCAGTTGTTTAAAGGACTCTTGGATGTAAATTCCAGCGGTCCAGCCCAGTTGAACCTCCGTCACAGGCTCCACATGTCATTTACTTGTTTTTCTGTCCTGTCTCATGTTTATCACGTCATGTCTATTTGACGACAAACACAGTTTTGCACTTTCCATCCATTACACGGTGACGTGAGGGTGGAGTGTTTTTCAGATTTCCACTGTGAAGGTGGTTTCACTGTTTTGTGTTTTCAATCCCCCAAAACACTGTTAGCATCTAAACCATATGGACATCCCATAAAATATTTAGCGTTTTTCAACCCTGAGCGTTATCATGTAAAGTTCTGCTTAAAATGTAACTTATGTTTTCACCTCCACCAAGGAATCTTTTCATTGGTGTTGGTTTGTCTGTTTGTCTGTCTGTTAGCAAGATATCTCAAAAAGTTATGGATGGATTTTGATGAAATTTTCAGGATATGTCCGCTCTGGGTCAAAGAAAAGATGATCCAGTGGAGGAAAGTACAAACACTACCTTAAAAAAAAAAAAAAAAAAAAATACAAACACTATCTTGGCGGAGGTCTGCGCTCTCCGAGTGTTTTTCTAGTTAATGTCTGTGATGGGAAACGCTGATGAACGTTGACAGCCGTCAGATGTTTTTAAACCAGACACGTTGAATTGCATCGTCCACATCTATCACATGTTCAAAGTCTAATGTGAGGGTTTTGAAAGTGTGATGCATCAGAAGTGTGTTTGTCTGTGTTTCTCAGGAGTATATGATGATCCGGGCTGTAGCCAGAGGGTGAACCATGGCGTCCTGGCTGTGGGCTACGGCACTCAGAACGGACAGGACTACTGGCTGGTGAAGAACAGGTGAGATGCCTTCACTGTTTTCATCCTGCCCTTGGTGTCCTTCTGCTCCAAACACTGTGCTTGTGCTTTCATGCGTTGTTGCTTCCCTTCACTTTATTGATCCCCAGGGGGAAATTTACTTTTTTCATCAGCTCAATACAAAGAAATAAAACCAAACAATAAACAGAATTAATGACATGTGTTGTTGGTAGACCCAGAAATAGTCACTCCAGGCTGTTGGTGAGGTTTCACTCACATGGAAGCTCTACTTTGGGCGCTAGTAGAATACAGGAGGTTTTCCACAGAGATGGAACCGTCCACTACTGTAGACGCAAGATGTGTTGGAGAGGTGCACACAGTTAGGCAGCACAGTCCTGAAGAAGCTCTGGGGGAGGTGTAGTAGTAGTAGATGTAGGTGCTCAGTTGTGGAGGAGATAATAGTGGAAGCGGGTATGATCCCAAACTGAAGGACCAACGGTACGAGGGTGGAGCTGCTGCTGCTGACGGAGTGGGCGTGGCTGCACCAGCTGTGGCGGTGTCAAACCTGATGAAGAACCACAAACCCACACCACCCACTGCTGCCTGAATCTGGTCCCAGTGGTGGGGTGAAGGACCTCCACCGCTCTGGGATGTTGTTGTGCTGCAGCGTCCTGTCTCCTTTGTTGTTGTCGTCCTTGTTGCACTTGTTTCAGTCTTTCTCATCACCATCTTTAAACGCCTCTTTTTTTCTGCTCAAGGATCGCTTTCATGTCACTGTTGATCCAGGGTTTGTTTTTGGGGGCGTAGCGTCCAGTCTTCAGTAGTGATAAGTGTCCCTGATGTGATCAGTTGTACCTTCAGATGTTCTGTCGTGTCTGTACTCTTGCTGTGTTTCCAGTTGTAAATTCCAGTCCGTTGTGTTAAAGCAGGTGTATGCAGTGGTTCCTCTACGTCAGGGGTAGATATGAACCGGAGCAGGAAAATAATAACCTACAGATAACCTCAACTCCAAAGTTTTCTCTATGTTTTGAGTGAAAAAGTCAAATTACATGATGGAAATGTTGACATCTACAAACTATCCTTTAAAAAACATGAAAAATGAAAAAAAATTTAGTTTTTAAGAACAAAAAAGTGCAATTTTAACAGTATTCTATCTCAGCTTCTCATTTCTACATTTATATTATAACGTACAGATCACAGTGAATCCACAAAAACACAAAACATTTAATAACACACAGAATATTGGTAAAATGACATTGACTTCTATTGAAATATTTCAGGTTGTTCATATTTGTTCAGGTTATTCACATGATTTGTAAAACAGATAGTTTGTAAATGTAACGATTTTTAAGTATAATTTTATTTATTTATTTTTTTTGCACTAAAACAAACAGATACTTGGTATCTGGTCCACTGAGGTTCCAAACTGGGGGAGGAGATACTGAAGTGTGACATTAGCTGGACTGGACCCTAGAAGTGGTGTGTAGCTCTAGTAGGTCCTCCCTTTAGGGAAGTCTTCTTGGGTCAGACTTCTCCATCATAGATTTAATTAATCACATAAACTGTAAGAGTTTGACCATTTCACAGAAAAAGAGAACTGATGTGGTGACATCTGCACAGAAGAAAGAAAACCCTTGAACAAGTAAAAAAAAAGACCCATTTATGCCAAAACTCTGCTTAAAAACAAGGTAAAAACACTAAATCTGAGGTACAGGTCCTCAAAAGCAGTGAAGTGTCTGTCCATGCAGTGAAGTCATTTTCACTGAACAAGTTCTGTTGAATTCAGATTGAACACTTAAAGCAAGATCAATGCACTAACACTAATAAATCTAAGGTTCTTTTTTTTTTTTTTATCTAGGTAAGAACCAAATCAGCTGCAGTTTTGAAACATGAGTTTCGAACTCCTTCACCGTGTTCAGATACACTGTCCAGCCAAAAAACCAGTCCCACATGGACTCTCCTCCTGCTCCACCTTTGGTTTTTCTTCCAGGACACGTTCACTGTCACATCTGTTTTCCACATGATGCTTCTGTCGTGTCACAATAAGGTTCAGAGGAGTTTTTCATCCATAGTTGCATTCGTTTCTGACGTGGAATCAGGCCGGTGCATCCAGTGTCCATCCCATCCTGAGTCAGAGTCTGGACTTTCTGTTGTTGAATCCATGTGTGAAATGATGTGTGATTGTCCCTGAACCATTCTGTCACATACCTGAGTCAGTATCACTATGTATAAAGTGCCTTTTGGTGTCCCCATCAGAATCACTCAGTCATGAAAATGTGACAAAATTATTAAACTCTGAGGCCTTATTATAAGTGACCAAAGATTTACACACATATCAGTACAAAAATATGTCTCTTAAAATGTTTTTCCTTCATTTTATACCACTTTTTTCCTTTGGATGTATATGGTTTTGGCATGTCCCACACACTGTTCTGCTAACTTCAGTGTGTGGAATAAGTGCTTAAATGATACGAAATCAAACATTTTTACATGGTTTTATTGTCATTGAACATTTTACATTTTGTGTCCCTGAAGTTGCTGTCCACCCTGTCATTTTGGGTCAACTGCCCCTTTAAGAAACCCTCTGATGTTTTCAGTGACATCACAACCAGCATTTGGTCTTTCTTCAGTGGAGACTGAAACAGTGGCTACTTAGAGTAACCATTGACACTTATGTTTTGTAATTTTCATCATATTAGGTGTATAGTTAGATGTTGTCAAGCTTAACATTATTTTGGGAAATTGTAAAGTCTCAAAGGCACCTTATGGTGATATTGACCCACCTGATGATCCTGATCAGTCCTTCATTGTCCAGTCTGTTGGACATTAGACATGAGAGGACACTCACTGCAGTTAGAGTTCAACAACCTGTTCCAGCTCCAACATTCTGAACCACTGCAGGATTTACCCATGGAAGGATCCAACTATTGGAGGAGTTCAGTCACTGAATGTGTCCTGGAATCCAAACCAAAGGAGGAGATGGAGATTACATGTGGGACTGTTTTTTTTTTTTTTTGTTTTGTTTTTTTGGTCGCCTGGCAGTATATGTTCATTTTCTGAACTGCTTAATCCTTGAGATGGTCGGGGTACACCCTGGACATGGACCCAGTTCACTGCAGGGCTATTTTCAGCAGTATTTCATTTAATTTTTCAAAGTAGGACTGGATAATATATTGAGCTAATTTGATGAACCCTTTCATGCATGAATTATAACAAGCTTAATCATGATTTTTTTTCTTGAGTGTTTTTATTCCTCTTTAGGCATGAAAAAACAATGCGACACTTTTACCTTGATACTTTTCTTATGATACTTTTCTTACTGTCTGAAAAAAAATAAAAAATAAAATTAGAAATATATAATCTTTTCTCACATTTTAACTTTAATACTAGTCATTATTCACTTCATGGAGATAATTTGAAAAAAAAAAGCTTGTTTAAAAAAAAATCCCTGTTAATTACAGTCTAATAACAACAAGAAGCAACTGATTTACACTCAAACATGTCACTGCAGATGAGGTTTATCAAGTTACAGTCAAAGTTACAGTAATGGTATAAATTGCAGTGTATGGGATAATGCATAAGTGTCCACTGTGTTGGCTGATATGGAACTAAAACAACAAAATCCATGAATATAGAAGAGAAGAGCTGTCGAATAGCTGTCCACTGTAGTGACCAGTATGCTTGAAAGGGTCAATGAAATGAAAATTGTGGAAAATGCTTAAATTGTAAAATTGAAGACCATCTTTCTGGATTTAATGCAGCTGCTTTTCAGTGTCAGATGAAAGTTCTCAGGACAGAACTTTTAGGTCCACCACCGTTCCTTTACATCACAGGTGTCAAACATGAGGCCTGGGGGCCAAATCTGGCCCGCCAAAGGTTCCAGTCTGGCCCTTTGGAGGAATTTGTGAGATGCAAAAATTATACTGACGATACTAACAATCAAGGATGTTAAAATAATTTTAGATCAATTTAATTTAAAGTGGATCAGACCAGTAAAATACTATTGTAATAACCTATAAATTATGAAAACTGCTAATTGTTATCTTTGTTTTAATGTACAAAAAAAGTAAAATTACACAAAAATGTTTACATTTAAAGACTAGCCTTTTACAAAAAAATGTGAATAACCTGAACTCTCAAGAGAAGTATGTGACATTTTAATAATATTCTGCTTATTATTTAGTGTTTTGTGTGTTTGTAGATCTACTCTAATCTACTTTCTAAGTTGTGATTCACATGTATAAATGATAAACTGAGGTGTAGTATTGTAAACATTGTACTTATTTTACTTAAGAATTTTCAGATTGTTCAAGCACAATTCGTAGATGAATATTTTCATTACAGAATTTGTTTTTTCACTCAAAGTTATGATCCTATTATTTGTATCATTTCACTGGTCCGGCCCACTTTATACCATATTAGGCTGTGTGTGGCCCCTGAACTAAAATGAGTTTGACACCCCTGCTTTACATGAACTGACCCCTCACCTTTTTTTAATCATTTAATACTAACTTGGCATTAAATTATAAAATGTAGGCCTTGCTGCTGATCCAAAATATGCTCTGCATTATTTGAAAATACAGGTAAATGTAAATATTATAAAGTTTCATAAGTAACAAGCCTTTTTTTTTTTTTTTTAGGGTTTACTCAATATCAGGGTACTCTTGCAGAATTTACCCATGTTAAGGGTTTAAAATGATGTGAAATTGTGGGCAAATTATTGGAATGCATAGTATTTTCTTGTGGTAGGACTGCCAATGCATGTAAGAAAATGGACAAATTTCATTTAAATGCTAAATCTAGTCATCATTCCTTCTGAAACACTAAAGAGTACACCTTGTATTGTGATAAAAGTCAATATTAATATAGACATAAATATTTCAGTTGTATTTTTTCAGCCATCTCTAGTGGTGATAATGGATGTAGATGAACATGCACGTGTGTTTAACAGATACTCCCCTTTAGCATCTGCGGAAGGGTATTTCATTTCGTAAAGGTGAGAAATCTGAATTCAGCAGGTCTTCCGTCAACTCTTTACAAGTGAAGTGACTTGTCAGCACTATTATGAGTACTTTCACAGGTGCCTATTGTACATTGCAGTCCATGCCTTTGCACTGAATTTCACAGCTCCAGCCTTACTAGAGAATCTCACCGCTTTCCTTTACTCTTTCCCCCACTGTGCTTTGCCCAGGGGAGAGACGCCTTCTACGTGTTGTAATAAGGGTAGCTGATATAATGAAGGTCATTGTAATCAGAGCTAATGTGCCAAGGAGTCAAGACACTGTAGCTTTATTTGCCAGCAAGGCCCGGCATTTGGTACCCATGGGGATCGGGCTGATAGTGTTATCTTTGCTAACCTGACTCTAATACAGGCCTTGCTCCGCTGTTTGTGTCAGAGTCGGCGCTGAACTTTTCCCAGTGATCCCTTCCATATGTGGATGGGCATGGATTGGGCTCCTCTCCGCTCCATCCCGGTTAAATCCCATCCCAAGGTGTTTGGCTTCTGTCTGCTCAAATACTGTACTGAGATAGATGAACTCTCTCTCCGACTGTCTGACTGGCTGGGCTGCCGTAGACCTCAATTGACTGTACTTGACATAGAAACATTACGTTGGCGTCTGCCGAGGACCGGCTTGTAAGAGATGACCTCTAAATCTAATCCCGTCCCTCAGGATATGCAAATGTCCTCCGCTCAAATTTGATTTGTTTTTGTCAGTTCAGGGCATCACCGTTTATTTACAATAGTTGTCCAACATATTTTATAAAATTCCTTCCATTTTAAGACCCTTAACAACCTTGCTGTCCAGAGTTTTGTCCTTGCTTGGCTTAAACTTTTGTGCTGTATTTTTTTTTTTTTTAGCTAATTTACTCTGTAAGGAAATTAGAATTTTTCAGAATTTTCAACAGCTTAGTAACAGGGAAACGTAGGAAGGTGTCCATTAGCAGCTGTGTTACTGCAGGACAGATTTCTTTTGGATCTTCATTTGATCTTGTGAATCTTGTGGCAGTCGCACTCTACTGCACCGCTGTTAACCTTAAAACCTGTAGCACTTGAAATGTTTGTTCTTGCTCAGAATTATTAATGCTTCTATTATGAAATATCATTTGTTTTACTCGTATTAGGTCTATAGATTTTAACTTTTTTAACTTGCCTCATTACAAGTAAAAGAAGAAAAGATTCCAGTATAAAGAAGTGCTCTTGTATTATTATATGTACCATGACCATGATATGGAGTTTCATACGCAAATGTAGACCTAACGATATTGTTCATTTTTATTGTCCGTAATAATCTTGCATCAGATGACTCATGACCCATATGTGACTGGATATTTATGAGAAACCCAAGTCCATAAAATCAGAGACAAAACCCATCCGTAGTGGGGATCCTCTGTAGAACCTTAAGGTTGATTACCATTTCTCCTATTTTTCATATTTCCATTTTAACATGCCGCTTTCTGTAAGAAACATCAAAGCGCCTCTTTTTTCTATTCATCTGAGCACCTCCTGCAAAAAGGAAACCCATATCTAACCCCATGCTAGTCCCCTGGTCCCATCATTCAAACTTCCAAGCCTCTCTTTGTGGCTTCCTAGAGGACCACGGTGAAATGATCTCTTTTGTTTCGCATCATTAGTTCCATCTGTTGTGCGAGCAAGCCTGTCTGTTCCGGAGCATGGCAACGTGATGGTCGCCAGGGGCGATTGGAGACGCTACCGTCCCTGTGGCTTGTGGCTCGACCTCCGCCACCACCATTGCCTCGTCCGTGATCCCCATGACACACTCACACATTTGCTTGACTGTTTTTCCTTATTTATTCATACATCCAGGAAAAACAGAGGCGTACGTAATTCATATGCATGAAACGCAGTTAATATACTTGTATTTTTTAAGGAGCAGAATTTAGCGCTGTGATGTTCTTTTTAAGATTATACCGCTATCACTTCTGCTGGTGTTGTGGAGTTTATATTGAGTATATAACAGTTTGATGGGTGCAATATATATATAAATGACCTGACTTGTCAATTTCATTTTGTATGTCTACATTCTGTTCAAAACAGGCTTTAATAGGTCAGATCTGTGTGCTTATTTTCCTGCAGTCAGGAGTAAATGATGCACCAAACAGATGTAGCATTTTCTCTCAACAAGGAAATATTTTATTCATGATTTACATGAATGATAAATCTTCAGAAAGTCTTAGCGCTGATGGGCATACACAATTTAACATCTGTCTTCCTCAGAATAATTAATCGTATACCAGAACACTTGGGACACAGTGTTGAATTTTCCCTCTCTCTTTACTTGATCGAACTACATCTTTAAAACCCAAGCATTCTCTATAGAAGACTGGAATAGTAAACACATCAGCCATACGCTCCACTAAAGAATAATTAAGGAAAGATTTAAGAAAATCTTGTTCTCATAATGACTGCGTGTTCGCCCTGTCGCTGTGAAACCAGGCAAGGCTCGCCATACTTAAAGACAGGAAAATGTGGCCTTAGTTTCTAATTATAATTTTTAATTCCCAAATGAATATTTCCGTAATGTCTCCCGAGTGAATTGCTTTGGCCTTATCACCACAGTGTGAATGTACAGCACAAGGGCATCTGTGTGCATGTCAATGTGGAGATCACCAGATCATTTTCATTGAAGATGGAGCCATCAAAGGTCATAACCATCCAAATGACCTAACCTTGCAATGTAACACCTGGGTGTAAAAGTGGACTCATCCTATCTACAGGGATGGGTGTAATGTACCTCTAATGTATAAAGTGCGGAAATAAAATAAGAGTTATAGGTTGGTGGAAGAGGTTCAGTGTGAGCTAGAGAATACTGTAACTCTATAGGGTGAAATAGCTGTGTTGGTATCACCCGAGGTGACAGGCTATTGCCAAAGTGCTGTATTTGTTGGAACCATTATGAAATAAAGTCTGCGAAAAAAGGCCAATATTCAGTTTGAATTGATTCTTGGAAAACTCCAGAAGTGAATATGCTTTCATTTTGATAGTATTACTATGGACAAAGTGTGTTGTGTCAGTTTCACCTCACCATTACTTTGCTCCATTAAGGCAAAACCGACTGATTTTATTTTTGCCCAGTCTATTTTCTGTGATAAAATGAAAATCTGAGAGCTTTATTAAGTCTGAGTGACACCTAAAGCTGAGAGCCAACAGGAAAATAAGTCATGTGGGATCTAGTTTCAGTTCATTTTTGCTCAATTCCCATCTCCTGATCAAATACTGCACTTTCCAGTCGAGGCCTAATGGGAGTGTCAAGTTCACAGAGGGCCTCTCTCTTCCTCTGACTCCATTACCTGATAACTGCACTGGTTTTGGCAGATATTTGCACACTGCAGCTAAGCTGGGCTTGTGCAGTGCGCATTTGTAGTAGGTTGTAATTGAAGCCACATTAAGACTATTTTATTAATTTCTACAAATCTTCCCTGCGTGTGTTTCCAAGTTTTTGTGGGCACTTACCCATCTCATTTTCTTTGCTGTGCATCGACTGTTGGAGCTGCTCTTTTTAGTAAAGCTTTGGACTGCTGTTCCTCTTTAAGCCAAACAAACATGACCACTGATGTCTTGGGTTCAGGGCCTTTCAAACAACCTTTCAATAAAACAAGCTCAGCTGTGAGACATACAGGATCTCTCATGCTGGGCCGCCCCGCTGAAAATACCCTCCCTCCTGTTTCAAAGGCATCAGCTTTTGGTTCCCCCAGGAGAGCCAGTATTATCCTGTGGGGTTTATTTAAACTTGTTGGGAAGGTCTTGCCTTTTTTCATGCAGTAGGTTATGTGACATTTAAGAGAACCTCACCACATATGAAACTGAATTTATTTGGCTCATTGATCCAAATATCAGGACTATAGCTGCCAATATCCTGTGACAGGCGGAGGCAGGTTTTTAATTTGGTCTGTATGGTGCCGGACCGACCACGCCTTAAGTCCAGTCTGCTTGTGGCATATGCTGAAAAGCCCGGAACACCTGCGATGTTTTCCAGACTATGCAAGTGACAGTAACGTGAAAAGTGTGAGAGAGCAAGAGAGACAAGAATGGAGGAAGACAAATGAGTAGAGATGACAAGAGCATCCGTTACAGCCCGACACCGAGCTCTCTGACTTGTTTTTATTGACCTTTTCTCATTTCTTTTCTGTATCTTTCTACTAGAGAAGATATGCCACTTAAGTAAATGTCATCTGATCATCTCCGCTTTCAAGCATTCTGACATGTGGTATTTTGATAGAATTTATTCATACTTGTGCTTAGCGTGTCCGGTCTGTCTACCGTATAGTCTAATGCACCACAAGCATATATGCTTTTGCAAGTGCATCCTTTTTTTAATCACTCGTGCTATCACCTTAACTGCCTCTTAAATCGTCAAACGGGTCAGTCTCAGTGTGTTACTTTTTTGCACCATCTTGGGAGGACAGCTATGCTTTGGCTGAGACATTATTGGACCATTAAACCTCAGCCCCTCCCACTCTCAGGCACTTTCACTTCTGTATAAATGCATCGGAATTACTTCCAGAGAGGGGGTGGTGCAAAAAGACCACAGGAAAGGCTACTTATTCTCTTAATGATGTCTTGTCCTTTTAAAAGTCGTCATCTTCATTCACAAATGGATGAGTAAGGCAGAGGAGCACCCAAGGGACTGAGGTCATCCCAACCTTCTTGTCCCAGCACAGGAAGTTACTTTGGATGAAATGAGGCAGGGCAGTATATGTTAAAAGTTGAATTTGTTGACAGGAGGTGGGGGGATTGCACTGACACATGCCACATAGTAATTATTATGGGGGAGGATTAGTGGGCAGGTATTTATGATTAGTTTGCAGCCCGCTAATAGCTGTGGCAGGAGAAACACTCTAAACACAATATTTATGCTTTTGTTACATATAAAGGCTAAATCCTCGAGTGACAGGAGCCAGAGTTGTTCTTTATGGCTGGTTTATTTGTTTTCATATATTAAATCTTGGCACTGTAAGAAATATTGTTGAATTTATGCAGGCATTATGAAAGAAGTCAGGAATTTTTTTTAATGAGATAATTCATCCATTGGTAATCTAGGGCATTAAAAACTTAGCGGTTAGAGATCCATAAAGTGCTTTGTAAGTAAATGCTGGCTAATATGATTTTTTTGTTTATTATTACAGCTTAGCTATAATTTTAAGGTCATTTATTAAACGGTATTGTTACCCTCAGTGACGCCTAAAGCAAGAAATAAGTGTATTCCCATCCCAGGATATAAAACTTAATGATCATATCATCCTTTCTAACTAGTACGGTTAATCTGTTTCTGTTGTTTTGCATTTTCCCCCCAAATTAATTAGGATCAAACTTTGACAGAAAGTCCAAAAACTCAAAATATCTGCATTAATAAACACACTTATTGGGGGAAAAATAGATTATACCTCTACGCTATCTTTTATTACAGTTAATAACTAATATTAATTTGACTCTTCTCAGTCCTAAGAAGATTGAGATAAAATATCCAAATTAAACGCATTTCCATTACAGCACCATGCCCTTTAAGAATCATCTCAGCGTTGGGAGTAAATATGGAGTAGTACTGGCACATTTGTAGAAAATACCAGTGCAGATTGACAGTAATAAACACTAATAAAATGCTAAAGCACCTTTGGGCTGCGTACAAGCACACATCAAGCAGAAGAGGTGTAGTCAGTGATATACATGACATGAGTCTCTGAGGACTCTGATTTGTATAATATCCTTCAGACAAGGTCATAGCAGTGCCTACATCTTTGAAGATAGAGGAAAGAGAACATGTTCCCCCTCCATTGTGCCTGTGGAATAGAACAAACGTGAGATCACAGTGTCGAGGGGCTTCCACTCTTCAAAGTTGATATGAATCAGACATGAAACGATTTAGATAAAGTGATAGTTATCTTGATTCCTGGTGCCGTCCGTTGAATAGACGGCGCGGCGTGCAGCGAAGCTCTATAGCTGTGTTTTAGTGTGAAATCCTGGGGAAACGTATCCATCTGGTGTATGAATAATTTAGATGGCTCAAGTTGGTTCCTGTTGCTGTTGTGTTTGCGCTCAGCTTTCTCTCTCAGCTCAGCCCCCCTCCGCCGCCCTCCCTCCCTGACATCACTCCTGAGGCTTGTTTGTGATGCTTAAAGGGAAGTTGGGCCACATGAGGAATCACTGGGAGGAGAGACTCACTTTCTCCCTCTGTTGAGCTTTCTGTCTTCTTTCGTCTGTCTTTCTCAGGTCTTCACACTTCAGATAAACGATTAACACACACAGACACACATGACCCTTCGTACACATCTCGGTATATTGCATGTGCAGACAAAGTCGTTGTTTTTTTAAAATGTAAACCTCAAGGGGCAACAACCGCAGCTTGAAACTGAGGCCACTGCGGAAGTGTCGTCAAGTGTGATACCACTAATACCACTGTACATGTCGACTCTAATGAACTTCCCTTTGAAAGACGACAACTTTTTTTTTTTCTCTACAAAAAGCCTACCGGGCCAAGATTTTTTGCATAAGTCATGTCTTTTATTACATGGCTTCAGGACTTATGGAGGGATATGACTGACAGCCACCTGAGGTAGATCGTTATTGATTAATTAATTAATTAATTAATTAATTAATTCATCTTCTATACCCGCTTAATCCTCATTAGGGTCACGAGGGTCGCATAGAGCCTATCCCAGCTGCTTAGGGCGAAGGCGGGGTACACCCTGGACAAGTCACCAGTTCATCACAGG
>JAQQZY010000027.1:35185577-35201762 GCA_030068375.1 Ostorhinchus rueppellii | reverse complement strand
CAAAGGTGGACACACTAAATATGGACATTTATGGGGATTATTGGTCAACAAGGACTATTTAGTTATTCCCATTGGTCGTTTTCTGTTCATTTGAAACAAGTTTTTGATCAACTATGAAGTTATTTATGGTTTCTTCTTTTCATGACGGGTAGAAGAATAAATTTGTTAAACACTGTATTGATAAAAAACATAGATATAGATAGACTTAATTTTGAACATAAGTAGGCAAAAGAAATTCCAGAATTAAAAAGGACACTTCAATATTTGGAAATCAACCAAAAAAGAAAACGATAGTCACACAAATATATAACTATTTCATTGTGGCTCTTTAACAATACTTTTTACATTTTTACTACTGATCAAATATCGGCTATAAAAAAAATCAAGGCACAGGGCCGATATTGAAAAAAAATCAATATATTGGTGTACCTCTGGAGCTTATATTGTCCAACCCCAATTTTACGTGACTTGGCTAATCGGCTAATGTATACAGTCCATAACAAAGAATAGATCAGTCATTAAATTACAAAAAAAGAGAACAAATAATTACATACTATCAGTAACTAATGTTTTGTACTCATCTTCATTATTACTAGATCTGTGGGAAATGAGGTTTTTATGCTTTTAAAAGATTTTTTTTAAATTTTGTGATGTTTTCACACTCTGATATTTAGTACTGCCTTGCTTTTTGGAACTTCAGTGAAGGTGGTACTTGAATAGTATCTGATGATCCTTTGGTGTTCTCATGCAATGGAAACGGCTAAAAAGTCGACCAAGAGTTGAGGCAAACCCATCTGATACAAACAGTGAAAAAGCAGCCTTTGAGGATTTGTGATAATCCGATGGATAAAGGGCAAAATTCTCCTGCTTAAGTTAAATAATATCTTGTGTTCACTGGAAAATGTGCAAAGGTGAAAGCAGATCTGCTTTTCTGACTTCTCACAGGTTAGTAACCCTGCAAACCTGTGATAATCTTAAAGAATACAAAACATTACTTTAGATTTGCACAAATGAGCTCCTTAAACATGTACAGCAGAAAAAATGTAACATGAACAAGACTGCAGCAGTAAAATCAAACCAAAAACCTCATATATATGTATATATAATAGTAAAACCCTGACAGGAGCTATGTTATTGCACAGTGACTGGTGTTTGCGACATTTTGCAAATGACGCAGAACTCCAAAACTTGAATGTGAGTATTTTCAAAGTGTTTATAAGTACATTTACTTAACAACTATCATCTGAATACTTCCACTATCACCAACTATGGGTGTTTGTCATATTTGATCAATCTCCAAAAAAGCTAAAATGCTCTAATATTAGCAGCTGGTTGAAAATCTGGCAGGCTCATAGGAGCACATGTTAAGTAACTCTGGCAACTTATGCTTGCTTGTGCACTGCGGCTGCAAGTGTATGTTCGGGCCTTCAGAGATGAAGTGTTTGGGACTGCTCTGCAGAAACTGAGGCGGTAGTGCCAGCACAGTAAAAACTTAATCACTTTGGCAGGCCATGTAGTTGTGGGATTCAGTCTCACTCAACAAAACATGAAAAAGAAAACAAGCAGATTTTTACAGTGCTTAAGCTCTTAGTTTATTGAAACTTCCTTCCACATGTGAACCCCCATACTGTGATGGATATGTGAAATATGGGGAATGTCTGACTTGGTGCTTATGTGTTCTCTCTGTGCTTGCCGTTAGTTTTCCGTTTTGGTTCTGAAGTCCTGAAATATTGACTGAAAATAAGGCTGACAAAACCTCCCACTTCCCTTCTTTGAGGTGTTTTTTTTTTTTCCCCTGGAATGTATGCAGGGCAGTAAGCGGTTACTTCACCAACAGGAAGGATGATACAAGGACGTACTGTAATTATGTTCAATGATACAGATTCAGCCCAGTTTTTACTTGTAAAACTTGAGCAATCAGTTTTGGAATCTAAAAGAATCCTCTTTTGTGGTTGTCATGTGCTATTGAAAGAGCCTGCTTTGCCCCGGCTTGTGACCACTTGTTGAAGGGGTTGGGAGTGATTTAGGGAGGGCAGCTGGATGACAGAGATTTTATTTATCTATTCTGAGAGCCCTTTATTTTTGCAAGCAGTTCTCAGCTTGCAGTTGGTGCTTTCATGACTTTGTGGCAGATTTTATGAATTGTGTGAAAAGAGTATGACTAAATGGAGGAACAGCTGAGAGGGGGAATCAGGGAAAAAGTGGGAAAAGTAAAAAAAACAAAACAAAACCTATAGATGTCAGCTAGAGGACAAACTGGAATCTGTCTAATTTCCCTCAGATCTGTCAAAAAAAGAAAAAGGAAAAAAAGGAAAGGGAAGATCCAGGGCGTGAGGAATGTAAAATGTTCTTGAGATATTTAAAGTTTTGTGGTGTAAATGAAATATTATTGAAGAAGTTGATGTTTTGTGTCAGTCGCCACAACTTCTAACATACTTTAGTATATTCATGTGTGTTTCTCACGGCTTTATGAAGCCTCTCCAGGCATCTGAATATGTGATTGTTCTGTTCCGCTACGTGTGTGAGGATAGATATGGAGGCATTATTACCCAGGAGAGGTCAGGGGTCAAGCATTAAGCAAGCTGCCTGCTTGGATCCCTGCATCAGAGATTTCACTGTGCTGGCCCAGGAAATACTCCTGTGTCTTGTCTAAATAATCAAGCAGTCCTTCAGCGTACAAATATGAAAACTGATAAATAAACACAAGAGACTGAGATTAAGAGGAAGTATCACTGCAAGGAGCCCACAGTGGCAAAGTGAAGATTTTTTTTTTTCCCTCTTAATTATAGATCAGCAGAGCGGTGTTTACAGGGTCTTGTTCAGGAACAGGAATACCCTGTTGGTCTCATTCTGTTACCTTTAGTCTCATTTTCTTAGTTTCATAACAATGTTATTTGACCTTCTACATAGGAACAGTTTGTTTTAACCTCATTCCTCTCAAAATGCAGGAAAACAATGGAACAGGCTGTGGTAGGAAGTCACATCTCACCATATCAAAAACAGATTAGGAACTGAAGAAAAGGACAGAATACATGTATGTATGAAAACATAAGCAGTGATAAAGAAAAACAACAGAATAGAGCAGAACTTAGAGTTGACCTAGAAATGGATACCACTTCCACTTTTGGTGTATTCTGTGTTTTTATATGTTTTTAAGCTTTTTCATGTATGTTTACCATAATTCCCTACTGGGTAGTTTTGTGTGGATGGTACTTTTGAACCATGTGTTTTAAAAAGTGCTGTATAAATGAAGTTTGACTCACTTATGTGTGAATATTCAATCAGTGCTTTAAAACATAGCAGGTTACAGACAGTGGTTACTCTGTCAAAAATGCTCTGAATAAGTTTGGTAACATATTTGATTTAAATAAATGTTCAGCTGAAAATGAACCCAGGTAGACTCAATACTGAAAATGACTGATACCAGTCTTTAGTAAACATTCTTATCTTGAAACAAAATTTTATAATCACCAACATATTAAAATTGCATTCTTTTTTTCTTTTTTTTAACACTACTTGTTTTTACTTAAGCCCATAACAATAGGTGAGCTTCTAATGAGTGTTGAAACTAATTCAACTGCAAATGTTTTAATAGGAGTAGTAGTTGTAGCCGTATTTCACAGTTGTTGAGCTTTTGCTGTTATCTGATCACACTGACGGCTGCCTCCTGGAAGTATCTCTATAGAGGGACAAACTCAGAGTGAGCATTATCACACAAACTCAAAATAACCCCAGAATTCAGGCAGTGCCTTATTAGGGCATGAATCCACAATGGGAAGGAAGTGAACAAAAAATTTATTGACAGGCCAGTGTTCCTTTGAGTCAAGGCACAGGACAACATAACCTAAGATAGAGTTGCTGGCCCTGGGCTTAACTCTGACAAACAATTAAACCGGGTTTTGTGTGTTGTATTGTGTTGTGGTTTTGTTGTATTGGTTTAAGTAAAATTGTGTGGGATTTGGAACGTGTGAGACACATGCACACACACACACACACACACACGCACACACGCACACATACACACACATCTTGCGTCATTGCCCCAGGCTTATGAAAGTGCATCACCTGTCAGAATAATTGAATAACTTCCCATGTAATTGGTAGTGAAGCACAGTATTGAAGTTTTTCCTCCACACGTCTTTCTGTCACATATTATGTTATTATGGTTTAAAATTGCTGCCTGCTCATATGATGGTCTGGGCACAGAACTGTCATTACATTAAAGTATTAGTTGGAAACAAGAAGAGTTGGTTCAACAAGTATATTTAAATTGTAAATGAAATCCACACAAAGTGTCTATTAATGGATTGACTTTGTAAAAGCACAGGCCTGCAGCATGCCTCACTTGTTTTTTTGTTTTTTTTTTTGGTGCTATTTTTGACCCGATTCTGTCCTTGAAAAGGACAAGAAAACTGACAGTCTGCGAGTGCATGTGTGCATGTGTTTGTGAGGCCGTCAGATAGGGTGGGGTGTATGGCGTCACAAGTGCTCCAGTTTAGGAAAAGTGACACTTTGCCTTGAAAGACTCTTCGGGGCAGTTAGATAAGGAATTTAGTGGCTTTATCACAAATGCCACTATTTAATTTAAAAGGGTGAGGCACTTAGGTTCTGGCACCGGCCTTTCAGTCTAGTGATAAATTTGCAAGAAAGTGGAAAAGATTGGAGCCTGAGGGCAGATTAGCAGGATACAAATATAGAAGTGACATTATAGTGGGTATTAGTCAGGTGCTCCTCTAAACAAGTGGCTGGGTCCTGATAGTCCTGAGAATGGGGCCTGACTGTCGGCTGTGTGGCCAGGTTTAGGCACTTAGTCTGCAAACACTGCTTCAAGTACTTGGACAGGTTTAGTTTCATTTAACAGAAACACACGGAATCTGTAGCATTAAAGGAACAACTCTACAGTATATCATCATCATCAAATAATACTTTACCATTAGAATCGAATTAAATAAAAGTGCTACTTACCCATGAACAAAAGTACTTGTTAAACCTGCACACAAAAACACATCATATCAACAGAATTAAAGCAGCATACATCAAAAAAAAAAAAAAAAAAGAACTGTAGACCTGAAGTTAAATAATGTTACAATATGCTAAATAAGTGTTGCATTTAGGACCTGAAATTCCCAAAGTTAATGATTCAATAGTTTTAAAGGCTCGTATTTATTAAACTCACTTTTATTCATCTGTGCTTCATTTCTTTGTGTATTTGGACCCTAATAGTTCATACAGTTTGAATTTGAACCCTCCAGCTGCTGATCAACTGTCTTTGTATTCATTTGGACAGAAATCCAGTGGATTCCTACAACCTGTTGCAATCCCTGCTTAATATGTTACATCTGTAACTAGTTACATCACAACATTTACACATATAAGGTCAAGACTTCTGATGAACATTTCTCCGAGTAAGATATAACTGAATATAAGCAGCAGCGGTTGGAGTAAAAACTGAAAATATGTTCAAACTTTGAGCTGATTAGCTAAAATGTTCAGTTCTTGGTTGAACGGGACAGAGCAGCACAGACAACCACCTGGAGGGGGTGGGGCCTGAAGTATCTCCTGTGCATTTAAAGGGCCAGCGTTCCAAACCACTTTTCTGGTGTCATTAGTCAGAAATAGGGTTGAACATGGACCTGTGGAGTTGAATAAATGAAGAATTCAGACCCAAGTAGAGCATTTACAGTTTATGGATGTGAATGTGATTAATTCCATTAAAAAAAAAAAAAAAGCAAAATATCACTTTAACTTTGTTAGCATTAGGAAAAGGTCACAGTGTGTGCACGAAAATAAAGATATTGCATGACAACCATTATCAAAATAACTATGTAGCGTTGATTATCTTTGGTTTGTCTCCTGTTTGTTATCATTGTACTGTCATTTTTAAAAAAAATTTTTTTACATGTACTTTTTTGTATAAGGTCCTGTAAAAACAGACATGTGAAAACAACAGCGTCACATCTTATATGTAAATACTGCTTGTTTCAATTCAACAGTCAGTCAGGATTGCTTTTCTGGTGAGGTTGTACTGGTTATTTAAGACATAGACCGGTAGTCGGCCTCTGCTTTAGGTGAATATTCTTGCTGTCAGTTAGTAATGTAACTGTAGCCCTAGTGACTACACACAGCACTGTATATTTGTATAGTTGATGCTCAGTTATGATGGGGTTTTTTTTGTCAGTTTCGATATATTCTCACAACAGGTCATGTGGTCTAATGAACTATTCCTCTCTTGTTGGTGAAAAAAAATTGTAGCCTAATTGTCACCAAAATCTGCTGTTTCTTCTTCTCTGTTTTATTATAGTCATGTGTAATGTATCTTACAGCGCCACCTGCAGCATAGGTTATTACTGTAACGCCAAACCAATTTATGAAATGCATTTTAGTTTCTGTGACGTTTCTGCTTCAAAACTCACATTTTATTAGGGATTTATAAGCAAAAACATAATTATACCTCCTAACAACCAAAATCCAATGACAAAGTAATCACACAGTATTACATAACCCTTAACACTCTTATAAATGAACTATTTTTGACTTCATTAGAAACGAGATACCTGTTGAATTGAACATTTAAGTCAGAGTAATAAATCCTTACATAAATAAATCAATCAGTCAATAAATCTTTGCTAACCCAGTTCCTAAATGTAAACTTACCAGTGGCTAACATTAGCTCACTGGTTAAAAACCACTTAAACACTTGATACAAGCTAACTTTATCTCCATGGTGCATTACTCATATTTCCTCTTAGATTTTAAGCAGTTTACTCCTAATTTTAGGCGGGTAGTTGTGAGGCATTCTGGGAAAATACCAGCCCAAGTAAAGGGTGACGGCTCAGAGAATGTCAACTCGCATTACTCCAACAAAATACTACATCTAATAGTAAGGGGATTGATGGAATTTTTTTCCCGTATCTACAGTACACAACACTAGTTTCCCCATGTCTCTGGTCTTTATCTCATTTTATGTCCATGCACTAAAATACCCCTGAACTTGATATCCCCCCTACTCTACCATACATTTCTATCTTGTTACTGAATCTTTCTCTTTCCCATTTGTCTCCCCCTCTGTCTCTTCCTCTCTCCCCCCCTTTTTTCATTTTTTTTTTTTTTTTTGCAACAGTTGGTGTGTGTTCATCTTGGCAGCGCTCCATAGCCTGTTTGATGTGGTTTCCAGAAGTCCTGAACTGCAGTCCCTGGCCACTCTTTCTGTCATCGGTAGACCTGCTGTCTCTTTAGCCTCCATTGACTCCTTTTAACCTCGTCCTACCTTCCTCACATTGTAGCAGCTGCTTTCTTTCTCGCTGCACATTTCTGCATGGAAATGATCTGATTCCCATTATTTGGTAGTAAACTGGATTTTGCTGTGGGCTGCATACACAAGCGCAGTCTAACCCAGCGTACTCTGCACTGCAAAACGTGTTCCCTGCTCTGCTCCAGACCCTGAAGAAAACTGAAAGAAGCCTACTATTTCACTGTTGTAAATATAAACTAGGAAAACCTAAATTTATGGTTCACTTCTAAATCAAGAGCCATCCAGAACTTTTTTTCTTCTCAATAATATGTAAAACTACATCAAAGCTAATCATCTCTGTTGAACCCTTTTCTACCAGTGACCTCTACACTCTGTAATTTGAGTGATAGAAGACGGGGGGAGGCAGAGCCAGAAAGATAGAAGCTTCAAACAGAGCCTCGTAGAGGACAGTCAGTGACCCTATATGGGCGCCTTTCCTGCATATACCAGCACGTTTAAAGGGAAACTGATAGGCAGGTGAAATATCTGCCACTTACAGAAAAGAGGCAGGGACTAGGGAGGGCAGACAGGACAGAATGGATATGGATTGGGTCACAAGGCTGACGAGGCCTTCCTAAGGAAATGAATATTCCTTGCAAAGTACTCCTGGTGACACTAAGGTCTAAGGACAAAACACAAGTGCAAAGGAAATCCATTCCTCACTTTTATTTGGCACACAATAGGAATGGATCATAGTTTTCCCCTCACAGAACACCTTTCATGCTGTATTAGGCTGTTTATAGCGACATTACACTGAACTTTGCTGTGTTGTTCTGACACCATTTATTGTTTTTTGATTCATAATACCAAGTGACAAAAGCAGAAAAAACTCTATAATCCTTATAATCCTCATTGTCAAGATTAATCAATCGACTTTTTTTTTTTTTTTTTTTTCATGTGTTGAAGAGTACGTATATGTATCCCCTTTCACCCCAGGAGCAGAGATACATATTATTATCGGGTGGACTTCCACTTTGTATCAGATGAAGGCGATGCGGTAGAGGCAGAGCTAAACATGCCCAGGGGGCTGGAGTGAAACCGGTGTCTCATTTTCAGGGGCAAACAAACACATACAGGGAGCAGACATGGCTGTCACATCGCTCTTAGCTCCCATGTCACCCCCGAGGGCAGTGGGCAGGGGCAACCTCTGCGCCGCCGTGATGCCACTAAAATCTACATGTGCTCACACACTGACAGAAATACATGACCAGACATGCAGAGACAGATTTCACAAACACAGACACAAATGTACAAGCATATGCTAAGTCTTTTTTGTGGCTGCAGGACAGTCTTTTTCAAATGGAGCAAAAAAAAGGAAAAAAAGATCTGTTGTTATACCTTAAGGTCCCTTTCCAGATCACCCCTTTGACCTTCTGAGACAAAAAGCAGCAGATTTAGTCCACAATCCTGACTCCATTTTTAACTTTCCCAGATTGATCAGTGATTGTGCTGGCGCCGAGCAGCTGTATAGCTTTACATCAGCGAGGAGGAGGTTTAGCGGTTTTCAATAGTATTTCAGGATATCCTTGCTGCTGCTGCTGCAGTTTTTGGCAGACTAACAGCTGCCACCAGCATTAGTGTACAAGCAGACACTTCTTAATGTTCCCCAGCCCTGGCCTCATGTGTCACATGGACTCCATCCAGCCTAACCCAGTTGCCATTTACATTGGTTGGTTAAAAGCAGTGTGAGACCAGCAATTTACAGTATGCCTGGGGACTGTCCTTTCATTTTGGTTTAAGGTTAGTAGCAGAAATTTGACCAGCAGGGTCGTTTCAGTGCCCACAGAAGGCAAACAGTGTACAGACACCTTTCTAATTATATGCAATTTATTATCACAGATGAAAAGTGATTTATTACTTTTTTAACAATCTCTGGACCAAGGGAAATTAGTTACATAGTCCTGTTGTTTATAATTTGACAACACTGCCTTGAATTCACTGAGATGTAAAATTAATTCTTGCACTTGTTTTCAATGGGACTTTCATGTTTGCCTTGCTCACAGTTAAAAATCTGAGAAAAATACAAATGATTGGGCTTGGCTCAGTAACTTCATTGTGCAGGGAAAAGAAAGCCAAACTGGACGGGGTTCAGTGGTTTTAGGCCTTTTGAGGGTTTGTGTGTCAGGATTTATGTATTTAATTACACACTCATTCTACTAATGTAAGTGGGGAAAAAAGGAAAACGGATAAAAAAAAAACCCCATCAAGCCTTTAAGCTCGTAGTTTCCCTCTTACTAGAATTTGGCCAGTGCTGCTGTTTAGCTCCCCTTGAACTGGGCTAATACTTGTCTATTCCGATTAGGATTAGTATGTGTAGCATGGACTCAGGGACCCAAGACGCGTAATCTAATAAATCAAGATAAAAAACTCTGAGATTGGTTTACAGAGAGCTCGGATTTACTATTGGCCATCTCAGAGAAACAGGGATTAACACAGCATTTGGTGCTTTAGCTGCACACCCCCATTTCTGTGCACAGGGTGGGAGAGGGAGGCAGTAAGGAGGGGGAGGGGGAAGGGGGGTGTAGGGGAGAGGGGCTGACTGGGGCTTTATATTGCCTAACAGACAGCAAGTTAAACTCGCAGTGACAAGGTCAGGTTAGTTCTTGTACAAAAGGCTTTGTTCCATAGGCAGATTAAAGGTCTCTTTGACAGTTTTTACACTTTTGGATCATGTTGAACATGTTAGGAGTTAATCCTGTCTGTGAGGGGAAGAAGCCCTGTTGCCTCACGAGTGAGAGATAGGTGCGGAGAATGGTGCGCTTCTATGTGCAGAATGAGGAGCGGCACACTGAATAATAAAAAGATTCTCACATAATTAACATAGTTTACATTTCTTTTCCATGTCCACATTAGAGTTTAGCAAGTACTTTATTTCCTTTTCAGTTTTCACCATATTTCTCTGGATGTGTGAACCAAAAGAGGACACTAGTGAAAGCTTAAAAAAGGACAAAATAGCCTTAAACTGTATTATCATAATATTGAGATCATTTAGCCTTCATAATAAAGAGCCACTTCTGTCTCACATGGACGGATAATATTCATGATAACACCCCTGTGTAACATGAAGACAACCCCCCTCTTTTCACAGCTGAGGCTAATTTTTTTTCTCCCCCAGCTGAATCTCCAAATCAGAAAAGAAGCTGATAATTTAAGGACAGTTTGCATAATGTCTCTTTTTCACCGATAATAAAGCTGCTCTAAGCTGTTTACTGAGATGATGCGATAAGGGCTTGTTCACATTCACAAACCCTGATTTCAAAACCATTTTATGTGTTAAAACTAGGACTAGTGGTAGATTTGTAGTTTTTTTTATTGTCTGACTTGTTATCAGTTAGGGCATAGGGCAAAGCGTTTGTTCTACTGCCAGATAAAACGTCCAGACTTGCCTTCTGTTGAAGAATCATGCATCAGTGACAGTTATCTATCTAGTGCAGCTCCTTTTCTGCTTAGCATTTTTCTGAGAAACGGGACAAAAATATCTCCACCTGATATTTGAGCTCTTTCTATTTTCTCTCTGATGCTGGGGTTTCACATAAAGTTTTACATATCAAAAGTGGAATGTTCTTTCATCTGCTTGCTTGTCTTGTTAAGCAATATCAAACACAGGAAATTCTTTCTACATCCATGTATAAAGGTTGAAAAATCCTAGCAACACATCCCAGCTTGTGCAAAAGAGGCCTTTTCTTTCTTTCCTTTCTCAGGGAACTGTTAGTAATATCACTGGGCAATTAGCAAGGAAACGAGAGAGAAATGGAGAAGCCAATTACTTCTGCGAGTTAGCTAAAGGCCATTTTAAACTGTGTGCCCATGACATAATAATGTTTATGGTAAATATTATAGTTGGAGACAGTGAGTGCATGGCGTGAGAGGCAAGGAAAAAAAAGGCATCAATCTCAGATCGAGAATAATTTATTAAGATCTGAGATGCGGCAATTACGTGGAAAGGACCAAAAAGAAAAAAAAAAGAAGAAGCCAACTCTCCAGGAACCGCATACATGATTGCAATCTTGATTAAATCCCCCTGGATCTAATGAGTTGATTTTCTGCTGTTAATATTGCATTGGCTGATGATGGATTCGTTAAGATAATGGAACGAAGCTAAAATATAAATGACTCCCTGTCAAGGAGCAGATTTTCGTCATTTTCCGTCTGACACCTCCGCCGTGGGGATTTGGTGAGGCCTTTTTGTGTTTAGAACCATCAGGATCTGGAATACTAATTGCTCATGTGTGGACGCTTCTAATGCCTCTCTCCTCCTCTGTGCACCCCCACCCGTCCTCCTCCTCCTCTTAGTAAATATCTCCTCCACATCTCTACACAGAAACAAAGAGACAGAAGCAGCTTCCTCTTTTTTTTTTTTTTTTTTTGCATCTTTCTGCGCGTCTCATACTTTATAATACTAAGTTGTATTACATGATACAACAAATCATTACCCCGTTGAAGATATTTAACGATCAAATGATGAGGCCGGATATTTAAAGCTACTGTATAGAACACAAAAAATAGCAACAAAAAGAAAACATGTAAGCAATAGGCTTCTCTTATCGACCTGTGCTTTTGAGATAAATTAATAATGTGGTCTCCCTTTGGAGCCGTGCAGAGCAGCTGAGCCAGTGTCTCTCTGTTTTAAATGGTCTGTCACTTAGGTCAACTGGAGGAGTAAAACGTCCAATGCATAGAATATTGATCCCATATCACACATGAACCACAACACTACATGTATAATTTTTCTCTCAAGTGTGGCAGGAACCTAATGCAAAAAGCATTTGTAATAATCCTGAGGTACAATAAAGTGTGAATATGCACAGATAATCTGCTAGCGTTTGTAGCGCTTCATAAATCAGACGCCAAGGTAGGATATTCACACAATGTGAACTGGTGAAGGGATGGAGGGTTTTAGGACGTAGCTGAGTGATAATTTGTTTAAGATGTAAATGAGTACAGTTATGGTGTGTGTACTTCCATGTAGCCCACTTACCAAAACTCTGACTTTTTCTATCGCTGTCGTAATCACTATTGTTGTCAAGTTTCATGCCTGACCTGACCTTTTCTTTGTGCCGGTGATGATATTGTTCTTTTTTCAGTGTGATATTCCCGGGAAACGCGTCTGATTGGGCCATCCCCAAGGGCTCTTTCTTCTCCGTGTCACTTTTTTTGTCCTTTAACATGGTTTTACTAAAAAGTCTTTTTTAATCAATCAAGGAGCAGGCAGAAAATAGGCTTTGTCATGCCTAGGCCTGGGGTCGTGTGATGCCTGCTCTGCCTGGTGACAGGTCTTCAAAAGGGATAAAAAGGAATATTTTGGGGGGAAAACGGGGGTTTCCATGGCACCGGCACTTGTTGCACATGGGTCACTATTCTTTGGTTCTGCATGAGATTGGGGTTTCAAAGGGCCGGACAACAAAAATTAGGAGAGGAGGGGACCGCGGGACTGTGGAGGTAGCTGCCCTCGAGCCTCTGACTCTGTCCTCTCCTTGGGGAAAAAGAGAATAGGAGCCCAAAAATGACAGCACAAAAAGGCGCCTTCAAGGTGCTGTGACATGTGCATAAGTAAACGGCCTGGTTCTCACTCGGCTGTGTTTGTTAAAAACGTAGTCAGACAGAAACACAGTAGAGGACGCACAGTGCAGACCTATTCAGTGAGAAGTATATTCCTGTTGTGGCTTCCACTTCGTGTAATTAGAGGTTGTTTCGTTTACAATGAGGTCACGTAAACTTGTAAGTTACCAAATTTATGTGTGGGAAATGAAACCAGGAAACTTAGACAATAGATTTGCAGTCATTACAGTAGCGAGGGTTATTATTTTAAACTGTTCTGTTGAGTTGAGAGCCTGTTTGTGTGTTCCTGTTATTTTAATTTGTAATAACCGAGGCTAACGTGGGGTTTATCAGCTTAACTGGTTCAACTTTTACTTGGTATGAGCTGCTCTACGCCGCGCTGGTTTGTGTCACAAAAACTTCTGTAAAAATGCAGTGATTACCAGTTTTCATCAGTCTCAGACTCCTCGAACAGTGACACATTCTTTTGTCTTTGTGAAATTGCATCATGAGGTCAAGGTTTTTGCGAGTCAGGAGTCCTTTAAGCAATTTGCAATAATTTCCATAGCATCATCACGACCACCTTCAATAACAAACAAGGTTACACACATGTATCGCTCTTTATACTCACACTATCAAAGCTCAACATGTTCCGGTGTCAGATAGATGCAGCTTTTTACATTTGAATGAAAATGGTCTTTAAGAAAGCTTCAGAAATCGATCAATATTTAACTTTTACATGTAAAATATAATGCATTTCCTGCGCCTTTTGCCACAGTTTAAATATAAATGGACGTAGCTGCATGTTAGAAGTCCTGTGTGTGTGCATATATTTATTTATTAATTTATATATTTATTTTTGGAGGTTCTCCACAATGTGCTGCTAGTCTGTTTAAAAGGTTAAGGCAGTCGGGATATGTTCCTTGATGGGATTTTATCATGCTAGGCATGCTCTGTTTCCTGATGAATATATTAAAATTATTACTGTGCAAACAGAGTTTCTAATTACTGACCTGCTTGCCATTGTACTGTGCGTTCTGCATGCCCCCCCTTTTCTCCATGCCTTGTTTATTTATCTGCACCAGTGAATACAGAATAGTCTATGCAATGTCATTTCCATCCACATGAAAATGATTTTGAAAATGCCAATCTTGCCTATTATACAGTGTAATTACTTGTCTGCTTTTTGATTTTATCAAATCTTCAGCCAGTGGGAAGATACTTGGAGAGGCTAAACATCTTAGCAGAGCTTGTCAGCTGATGATTTGAAGAAGGAAAAAAAAAGCCCCACTTTGGAAAAAGAATAATGGTATTTGCAGTAATGTACAAAATCAGTGTAATTTTATTTTGGGGATTAATCACTGTTTGTGATTCTTCTCTTCAGATTCCTTCATTCTGTCACATGAAACTCCATCCTGATACATCATACACAAGAATATAAAGTAATTTAAGACTGAGCTGAAATTTTAGGGACAGTTAATTATATGCATCCTGATAATATTTCATCATGAGCTCTAATAACATTGCATCTTTAAGATTTTCAGATGCGTTCCCAGGGCTCACCTTCCACTTTTTTTTTTTTTTTTTTTTTTTTTTTTTTTTAGAAAGTATGTCAAATTTGGGCATATGGAGCCATCTTAATGCATACTTTTGTTATGAATAAGTCTCAGCTTGTTCCCTTTGTTTCAGCTCAGCAGGTTTTTCAACTTTTAAGGCCAAAAGTGTTATTTTTTGACTCCATTTTGATTGGCATGGCTTCACTTCTGACATGTCATGCAAGTTTTGCTTTGAAAGAGGCGCCAACATACAGTACAGTATGTGAAGTGGGAAAGTGTCACCCATTTTACTGGAGCATTTGCACTACATCATGGAAAAGGGCAACCCTGTTGTTTACTTGTCTGCCTGCAATGTTGCACAGGGGGTTGATCAGGGGAGTTGATAGGAGCTGCAATTTAAAAAGAGGACACTGCAGCTCTGAACAAAAACAATTAAAGGAAAATGAAAGACGGCCCCCAAGGGTTAAAAATAGAAAATTATCAACATGCATGCTGGAATTCACTACCCCCACCCCCCCACACCACCCTCAGCACCAGCAACCCCCCCCCCCACCTCCCTCAAACTTACTGGGCCTGCATTGTTATGTATGATCAGATCTGCCAGTTCTTCCTCTAAGCTCCTTGTCACATTTTGACTTAATGAAGTGCAACTTAGAAGGGAATTGGGTTCATCATGCTAGTCGCACGATGCTCCCTTGTTGTAGCAAACAGGAGTGGCATGGGACCGAAGCGCTACAGCGCGAGTCGTTATCATTCCGGTCAGTCTGTTTAACACAAAATTAAACAAAGAACTAATTAGTGCCTCATGAATTAATAACTGCACTGTTGCCGAGAAGAAGTTAGGTTGCTGAGGGGAGATATAAAATAAGTAGGAAGATCAGGTTAGAATTATTATTACTTTTTCGGGGATGCTTGGGCTCTCAAGGTTAGGAAACTTTTGAGAGGATTTAAGAGTGACTCAACTGGTTCTGCCAAAGTCAGTTTCTGTCCTGATGTTACACTTCGTGGGTTAATGAATGTCACACAAGACGGAGCACTTTTACTTTTCTGTGAATCAGAGACAGATACATAGTCCTAATCCTGAACTTAATATTTTTAGCCATATGTGTAATTTTAATACAGTGTTTAAGGAGTCTCTGCTACATTTTTCACGTTAACTCCTTTGACTCTTTAGTCATTTTCTCTATACAAGTAGGAAAACTGTGCCATGTAGTTGTTGCTGTGGAGTTCCATTAGGACACGTATGCATATTCCTTGTTTATATTTACGTTACTGTTTGTACTTTTGTTTTTAAAGTATGTGAAAATTTCTTCCACCACAGTGAAAACAGTCCACTGCATGTAAAAGTAGGTAAATATTATCAGCCAAATCTACTTTAAAAAGTAAATTTTACTGATGTATGCATTTACTCTAAGTGGTGCATATGACTGAAGAGCCAATCTGCTGTCTGAAAAATGTGTTTTTTGAGGAAAAAACAAAACAAAAGTTTTGTTTTCTTGCAGAATGCTCTTTTTTACAAGAAGATTTTTTTTAGTTTAAACCCCCCAAAATGCATCTTTCTGGTAGAAGGTTGTACTCTTCAGTAGGGCTGCTCAATTAATCAAATTTTAATCGTGATTACGATTTTGGCTCCAGACGATCTCAAAATTCATATAATCGAAGAAAAACGATTATTTGATTTTCGTTCTCAGATGCGTTTTTCTCTACGACTGTGCTGTACTCGCATCACGTAACTGTGCTGCTGTACGACTAGCGAACCATTCAAGCTAAACTTCGTACACAGGATTTCCTTTTCTTGTC
>JAQQZY010000027.1:35161143-35176986 GCA_030068375.1 Ostorhinchus rueppellii | reverse complement strand
CAAGGAAAGGACAGAGCAGACTTAAAGAAACACCAACCCATTTACCAGAGGACAGAAACCCAGAACCAAGAGACATATATGACAAAAATAAGAAATGAAGTTTGAAAACAAGACCGATTATTTGACACTTCTAAATCTTAAATTTTTATATCTTGGTAAGAACCAAATAATTTGCAGTGTACATGAATGCAACAGTAAAATGAATTCAAAAACGGTAGATCTAAAGGCAGAAAACTGACAGATCATATATTGCACAGTGACTACATTTACTTTCTATATGCTATCTTAAGCCGATTAGACCTTATGTGAAGTAGGCACTTACGACTTCTTCTGCCATTAGTATTTTTCTTAATATTAGGGTCAAGAAACCATAACTTTCTGCAGAGGCTTTCCCAGGTGGACTGCACTCAGCTGCATACAGTGTATTGGTGTCACCAGTATACTGATAAGGATAGTCATATACTGTACTACTGTACTATTTCCTTGTTTTTCAGTCTGATCCAGTTTGACATCATCTTTAATTTTATGCAATCCTGTTTCAGATTTGCCATTCCTTCTGAGCTCCTTCATGCTGTGGTGGACAAATAAGGTGAAAAGAAATTGAAGGAAAAGACAGATTGTAATAGTTATTTCGAACACATCTGAATCCTGTTGCAAGTCCTCATTCATATATCAGGTCAATAAAACCTGAACTTCACTGTCCATGGTCCGTTTCGCTCCATTTTAAGGCTGTTGTTTATTTTGCTGTTTTACTGTAGAGCAGGGGTGTCAAACTTGTTTTTGTTCAAGGGCCAAATACAGCCGAATATGATCTAAAGTTGGCCGGACCAGTAAAATAATATAAATAATAGGATAAGAACTGATAAATAATGCCAACTCCAAATTTTCTTTTTGTTGTAGAGTGAAAAAAGTAAAGTTCTGTGATGAAATTGTTTAAATCTACAAACTGTACTTGAACACCTGAAAATTCTTAAGAAAAATAAGTGTAATTTTAACAATATTCTGTCTTAGTTTATTATTTATATGTGTGCATTAAGACTTACAGATCACAGTAGATCTACAAATACACAATATTTAGTGACAGGCAGAATATTGGTGCAATTACATGGATTTATATTAAAATATTTCAGGTTGTTCATATTTGTTCAAGTTTTTCACATTTTTGTAAAAGGCGAGTCTTTAAACTTTTGTTTTTACACTAAAACAAAAAGAAAAATGTGTGATTTTCATTATTTATAGGATATTATGATAATATTTTACTGGTCTGACCCACTTTAGACTGAACTGATCCAAAATGATTTTAACTTTCTTCATTGTTAATATATTCAGTGTAATTTTTCTATTTCACAAATTCACCCCACTGGCCTGACTGGACCCTTTGGAGGGCCGGTTTTGGCCCCCGGGCCGCATGTTTGACACCTGTGCTGTAGAGTAAAAGGTATTTAAAAATGGTGGTTTGCAGTGCTGCATTCAACAGACATTTCCATTTGGACCAATCAGCGCGCAGTAGGTTACTTTTAGTTCCCCTTGCATCGTAAAACTACCTTTAAAAACTAAAATAGTCCCTAGTTCCTGCAGTTTGAACACACATAAACAGGGGGACTTTCTCCAACTTTTCAATCTTCTAGAACTGTATAAAGGTTCCTGTGGTGTGAAAATGTCTAATCACAAAATCTTTAGCTGTAAATATGGGTGGGCTAAATATCGTGTCATGCCATATATCATATTACACTGTTGCTACACATCACCATTATCATTATTAAAATATGTCGATACTCTAAATCATAGGTGTCAAACATGTGGCCCGGGGGCCAAATCCGCCCCCCCAAAGGGTTAGGTCAGGCCTATGGGGTGAATTTGTGAAATGCAAATATTACACTCAGAATATTATCAATCAAGGACATTAACATCATTTTAGTTTCGGTTCCACATTCAGCCCAGTTCAGTCTCAAGTGGATCAGAATCAGTAAAATACTATCATAATAACCTATAAATAATGAAAGCTCACTCTGTCTAATGTTTGTTTTAGTGTCAAAAAACAAAATTACATGAAAATGTTTAAAAATGTACGCTATTCTGTCACAAAAGAAAGTGAGAGTAATCTCAACAAATAAGAACAACCTGAAATGTCTTCAGAGAATTTGGTGTGATTTGAGCAATATTCTGCATTTTTCTAAATGTTTTATGTATTTGTGGATCCACTGTGATCTGTATGTTGTCATGAACATTTGTAAATGATAAACTGAAACAGAATATTGTTAAAATTCCACTTATTTTTCTTAAGAAATGTCAGTTTTTTCAGAGTAAAGCATAGATTGTAAATGTGAAGTTTTTCATCTTGTAATTTCACTTTTTTCCCTCTAAAACATAGAAACATGTATGGAGTTGACATCATTTCTATATTATTTGACTGGTCCAACCCACCTCAGATCTTATTGAGAAGATGTGGCCCCTGAACTAAAATGAGTTTGACAGCCCTGCTCTAAATGAAATCCCCTCTTAGTTACTCCTTCTCAGAGTAATTGTGTACATCTGTCTATGTTCTACAGCACAGGTGTCAAACATGTGGCCCAGGGGCCAAATCCAGCCCGCCAAAGGGTCCAGTCCAGCCCTTGGGATGAAGTTGTGAAATGCAAAAATAGATATTAAGATATAAAAACAATCATTTTAGTTCAGGTTCAAGTGGGTCAGATCAGTAAAATACTATCAGAATGACATACAAATACTCATAACTCCACATTTTTGTCTTTGTACATCTAAATAATTTCATGTATTAGCACTAAAACAAAGTATAATTTCACAAAAAAGTAAATAATCTGAACAAATATAAAAGTCTTAAGAAAAATAAGAGCAATTTAAAAAATATTCTTCCTGTTACTAAATGTTTTATAAATCCACTGTGTCTGTAAGTTATAATGAACATGTGGAAATGATAAATTGAGGGAGAATATTATTAAAATTCCACTTGTTTTTCATTTTGTTCATGTTTTTTGGATTGTTTGAAAGGATAGTTTGTAGATGTAAACATTTTTATTGTTTAATTGTACTTTTTTTCCCACTCTAAAACACAGAGGAAAGTTTGGAATTTACATTATTTATATATTATGTTATTATTTCACTGATCCGGCCCACTTCAGACCAAATTTTGTTGAATGTGGCCCCTGAACTAAAATTAGTCTGAGATCCCTGTTCTAAAGCAACAAAGACAAGACTGTATGTATTCTGTGTGCATCCTTATTCATCAATTTGTGTTCACTGTTCCCACAATGCAGTCGATTAATATATAATTCCTGCTTTTTGCCCCTGTAGGATGTATTTTTCTTTTCCCGTGACATAGTCTAGACGAATGATACATCATAGATGATTGTTGCTGTATTGTGATACCATCATAGTAGACAACGTACTGTATTATGACTGTATTGTATGGTTAAAGCTCAGTGCACAGCAGTTTTTTGGCGGCATTGGTAAAATGACCTTTCAGCATATTGTAATTGAAGTAGTCTGACAGAAAACAAGATGCACGTAACTCTTGGCTGGGTTTTTTGGCTGTAGAAAATCTACCCTGTAACCAATCGTAAGTGTTCTAAGACGTGATTGAGTGCTGGTGTTTATATTCCATCAAACACAACTTTACTCTGTGGCTCCACACACAAGTGTAGAAATGTGTATACGATGTAGTACAATATACTATCTTAGCCTTTTCATTAGGACCAAGAGGAGAAAGCTGCAGAATGTAGGTCTGTACTTTTAAATTATATATATTTTTTTTTCACATTATTTTAACTCCTGGAGTCTTAATCCATGATTCCTATCCCGAGTAGTAGCTAAAACATGTAAATTATACAACAACGTCATTATCTTTGCATGGTTTGGCGTGACCAGCATATCTTGGAGTGAATTACCACGCATTATACCATATCCACCTGTGCCAAAGTGGATGATTATCTAGCCCTACGGAGGTCTTTACATGCAATAATTATCCATTTGGATAAGAGGAAACAAGAGTTGAGTCTTGGTTTAGTTTTTCTAATGCATGGTGTTCTTCCACACGATAATGGCAAAGTCAGAGTGAGTGCAGGAGCTTCTTTAGTGGTCTTTCAAAACACTGACTTTCAGGAGGCTGGCCTGTTGTGCATGATACTGGTTTTGCTTGTGAATCAGCAGGATGTGTGGGAGTCCAAAGGCTGCGTAGGATCTGTGGTGGGAAAAGTGGTATTAACGGTGTCAAGTGAGGTGAGGAGGTCACTGAGAAGAATTTCTAATTGAACTCAAAGAGGTCGTGGCAAACTATAAGGCCGGACTTCAACCAAATTGTCTTTGCTTCAAGTTGTTCCCAGCAGATATACTGATATTTCAGTCTGCAGGATACCAAATATGTACCAAAAACCTTTTTAATGAAAACATGGGTTGACATTTGTCGACCGCTCTGTTTTTTGCAGATGATATTGCTCTATTACACTGCAAATGATTTGGTTCTTACCAAGATATAAAAACTTAGATTTAGAAGTGTTAGATAATTGGTCTTGTTATAAGAGTTAATTTCTTATTTTCAGTGTTCATACATCTGTAGACATGCTTATTTCTAGATTTAACTATTTGAATTCATTAAATCTTGTCAAGTACATTTATCTTGCTGCATGGACAGATGTTTCACTTGTTTTGAGGAGTTTTTTCCTCAGATTTAGTGTTTTTATCTTGTTTTTAGACACCCTTTTTAGACACCTTTTAGAGTTGAAACTATAGTTTCAACTCTAATGTTCACTCCAGATATTTCAAGCCAACTTGTTAGATATCACTGAAGCTCTCATAAATGTGCATACTTTGTTAATATTAACTGCCCTGGTTGTATTAGTGTTTATTAATTTTCAACAAAAGTACACCAGACCTTGGTCTTGCGATTAGAATTCAGTGTTATCTGGCCATAATTCAAGGTGTTTATTTTCCTCCTGAAAGTGTATAGTCTTCCTGGTGATCCAACCTTATCAATATGGCAAATTGTCAAAAGGAGTTGCCACACCTTGTAATACACCTTGTAAAACTAATGTTCTATGTTTACTATAGTCAGAAATAATCTTGACATTGCATGTTTTTCATTTAATCTTACTAGCTCAACACTAATATTTCATAATATTGTATACGTCTGTTTCTTATATTCTTGATTGTTTTATGTAAATCTAAAAGTGCTGTCATGATTTTTAGAGAATAATTTAGTTTTTTCATTAAGGTAACAGCACAATTAAGGGGAATTTAAAAGCCACGGTGCAGAAAAGTTAGGAGGTCAAGATAGAAATGGTTTAGTGGCAGGATAAGCCCTTGATTTCTCGTGTCATGTCATTTAATCCTTTTACCTGCTTTACAATCACCTGTTTTGGTTTCAGGGGAGAAGCTGATGTTGGTTTTTCCTATTTTTTTTTTTTTTTTACATTGTTTGACTAGGAATTATTCAAGGCATGTCCACTCACACTGGGTTTTTATTAGCCGACTTACTGGCCTAAGTATTATGATTGGAGATTTAGGTATGGTCAGTGTAAGAGATTTTAACAAGCGATGTATATTCCTTTATACCGCTGGACCTCAGCTATATCAATAATATTAAGGCCCCAAGCCTAAACCTACAGAAGACACTCCAAGGATAATAGTGTAGTAATAGCCTGTTAACAAGGCAGGATGTAGCCTGTTGGCCTATTGAGTTTAATCTGTTGCTGTAGCTGTTTTATTTAAACATTATGGTAAAGGCATAAAAAGTAGTTTATGTTGCAAGACAATGTAATGCCCATGACTGTCTTATAAAGGCTTAATGTCAGAAGGCTTTAGGGGAAGTGTCACTAGAATAACACAGATCAGCCTTGAGCTTGGGAATTAGAGACAGCAAATCTTTGAGCATAACGTGACAACTAAGATCAGTTTAGGACACACTACTAGGCAGCAACTTTATGCAGAATTTCATGTATGCTATTTTGCAGTGTATTGTATAGCATCTGAAAAAATAATGCTACACACTGTATGATGCAGAATATACAGTCTATTTATACATAGACCATCAAAAGTTATCAATGACAATGGGTCTGTAATCCAGTCCTAACTCCTGTGTGAATCATGTGACTAAAACAGACAGAAAAGAAAACATGGAATGCCTAAAAGTACTGTTTTTGTCAGTACAATGACATAGATATTGTTGTAAGAGCTGAAGTGATTTTGGTTTTTATCAAGAAAACATATTAAATGGATAGATATCAGCTGTTAAATTCAACTACTATGAGCTATTTTTGTCGTTCCCATTATTTTTGTCCAAACAAATGTAGCTTTAGTTGGACCAGGCATTAAAATGAACAAGAAACTGAAGAAAACAAGGGTGGTCTGATCATTTTTTCCGTGACTGTAGATTGATATGGGCAGTGATAATCAGGCCTAAAATCTGTGCAGTATTTCGAGACATGATGCAACTTTGAGATTTTTTTTTATTTTTTTTTTTTATAGCTCGGTGATGCAAAGCTAAGCTATAGTTTGTTGTTCCTATGCAATTATGATGTTGATTATCTGCAGCTCACTGCAGAATGCCATCAAAATGCTGTAAGTGAAATGCTACAGTCTGTCATATATTTATCTGTAAACACTAGCATAAACACATTAAAGTAATTGATTGTTTAAAAAAAACAGACAAAAACTGTTACCGTGTTTCCTTAGCAACTGCAGCATTATCTGGGCTGTGTTGATGTATTGAAGCAAAACACCCTGTAATTCATATCAACTCTATTATATTTTTCTGCTCAAAGAGGAAAAATCAATTGAAACAAGCTCTTATGCATGGATAGATGCTAGTTTTGATCAATATTATTTTCACAGGGATAGTGCCTTCCAGTTTGATTGAGGCCAGGTTATACAAAGCTACAAAGCTAACTAGTGATGCTTAGAACTAATGTAAAATGTAAATATTTAGCCAGGGCACAGTTGCTATTTAATATACCTTTTGGTACTCTCACCTGGGGTTTTATAGATCAAAATAGATCATGAATCATGCGATTGAGTGAGGATACAGGTCAAAAAATAGGTCAAGGTCAGTCATCGGCACAAAGCTTAATCCTGTCCATCTTTTGTATTCCATCAAGCGTCACTGGTATTCCACTGGGAGCCTCTGTGCCCTCAGCATATGGAAACTAAGGGCCCTTAGTTCAATTATACAAGACCATTGAGCTTCAGAATATTGACATATCCCGTTATTCTGAAAATGTCATGGATAATGATCAACCGGTTCAGTGAAAAATGGTTTCATAAAACCAAGATCTGTAGGCAAGATGGGGGGAGTGCAGCACTTTTGTGGACTGCAGCTTCGATGTGTGAGATCAGATCTGGGTTAGGGTATGTTTGATATGCACAAGGGGTGTTTCCTCCTAAAACACACAGGTTATCATCTACTGTATCTGCATCCAGTTCACAGCCCACCCAGAAATAGCTTTATATATTATTGTGAAGTAAAAACTGAGCTAGGTCATTTCAGAGATTGTAGGTTATAATGAATCTAGTTTTACTATAACAATAATGTAAAGTATTTAAACTCAGTTCATATAGATAAAATATTATTTATTTTGGGTGGATCAAAGCTGTAATCTCCTTAAGATCACTTGAATACCTTAAGGCATAGGTGTTAAACATGCGGCCCGAGGTCCAATTCAGCCTGTGGGATGAATTTGTGAAATGCAGAAATTACACAACAATCAAGTGTTAAACTCATTTTACATCAATTCAATCTAAAGTGGGTCAGCCCAGTAAAATACTATCATAATAACCTGTAAATAATTAAATCCTCTTTGTTTTAGTGAAAAAAACCCAAAACAAAAGTAAAGTTTATTTCTATAGCACCTTTCACAGACAAAGGAGGTCACAAAGTGCTTCACAAAGGGTCAATAAAACACAAATACAATAAAATACAAATAAAAGCACAGATAAAAATACAGTCATAAAGAAGAATAGATTAAAAATAATGATGATCACAAAACAACCCCAGTCTACCTCAGATTAAAATGCTTGGAGGAACAGGTGGGTTTGAAGATTACGTTTAAAAAAGTGAAAACAAGTTAAATTACACAAAAATGTTACATTTACAGACTAACCTTGTACAAAAGTGTGAATAACCTGAAATGAAGTCCGTGGAATTGTACCAATATTCTGCCTGTTATTTAGTGTTTAGTGTATTTGTTGATTCACTGTGATCTGTAAGTTGTGATGCATATGCATAAATGATAAACTAAGGTGTAATATTGTTAAAATTGCACTTATTTTTCTTGTGAATTTTCAGGTTTTTCTTATTTGTTCATGTTGTGTTCAAGTACAGTTTGTAGATGTAAATATTTTCATTATGGTAGTTTACTTGTTTCATTCAAAAACATAAAGAAAACTTTGAAGTCAACATTATTTATAAGTTCTTATCGTATTATTTATGTTATTTTTACTGGCCCAGCCCACTTTATATCACAACAGGCTGTATGTGACCCCTGAATTCAAAATGAGTTTGACACCCCTGCCTTAAGGGAATGAAGTTCTATTTTAAAATAACTGACTTTTCAAATTAAAAAAATGGTTAACTGTGACACATCACCTGTTAAAAGAATTTAACAGTTAGGCTTACATCTGTTGGCCCAGGTTGTCCAACATGGTGTTAGCTCTGTAGATGGAGGTTATTCACAGGCATACGGTCATACCAGAAATGACAGGGCAGATATCTCACTCAGGTTCTCGATTACATGCAGAAATTTGATACAAAGCGATCATGGAATGTAGATTTTTGAGATTTTAGCTACTCAACATTCACTTGTTACTGATACTCGGACAGATAGATTGCACGTTATTTCACTCGTGTGTTAAATTTGCACCTCTGTGGAATATCAGTGTGATATTAGAGGAAATGCATGAAAGAGCACGCAGTTGGTTTACTCCGCAATGCATGTAATTTGCTGGACTCTTGCACAGAACTTCCATCCATCACTTAAGTTTCACTGCTGAGTGTAAACAGCCCTGTTTTTAAAGTCTTGTATTTCAGCAGCTAACTTTCAGTCTTTGGATTCCCTCTTCAGCAACAGACGCAATCTTAATTAATTTAATTTGATTACTGCTTGCTATTTTCAACAGTTCTATTAGAAAACTCCCATCCTCCCCCACTCTGCGCGTCTCCCTTCACCTCCCTCACTCTCTACCCCCCATCTGCCCTGACCTACATGGTAGTCACATGGCCCCGGCTCCCTGGCTTGGCATTTTATGGAAAATCTGCAGGAGATAAAGCCACGGGGTTTAAAGTGTTATCCCTGCCTGTCCTTTGAGAAGGGCTAAACACTGAATGAGGTGTTATTGCATCAATGCTGTTGGACACACACAGGCGGTAAAGAGGATATCTTCCTCCCTCCTTCTCCTTCTTCTTCTCGTCGTCTCTCGCTCGCTCTCCCTCTCCTTCCTCAGTTTGATTGGATTTAGTGGAGTGTCACCACTGTGACTTTGGGGGATTTCTTTTTTCCCTGTCACTGTCTTCTGCATGCTTGCTTGGGTTATTTACTTAACTTGTCCAGAAAATGGACTGTGATCTGCAGCTTACCACTAAAGCTAGAGAGAGAAAAGTGGCTCATGCTAGTTAAGATATGCCAGACAGCCACCTCGATCCTTGCTCGCCTGCTCTGTCTTGCTTACTCCCTTGCTGGTGCTGAGGGCTTAGTTTTGCACTGTGACCGAGTCCCCTTCACACTGTTGTCTGCCTGTAAATTTTCTGCTGCCCTTGCTATTCAGCCAATTACAGCAAAAGAGCTTTAGTGATTTTTTTTTTTTTCTTCCCTTCTCTTCCTCCTGCTGTATTTATATATTTATTTTACAAGCGAATGACAAGCATTGCTGAAGGTTAAAAAAATGCTGAATTTCAAAGTGCATATAATGTCAACTTTTTCTAGAAGGACTAATCAATAAAAGTCAGCTCTATCTTGTCCTGAACAAATACGCAGACTGCACATATAAGCTAATATAGTTTCCTTGCCTGTTGCGTTTCAATGTAAAATTTTACATACTGTTTTATCCACTTAAATGAGGAGAGTGTTTAAAGGACGTCCTGTAGCTTCATGAAAATAAAAGGAATAAAAAAACAATTGGTTGCCCGGTTGTCTTTAATAGAAGACTATTTGAAAGTCATTTTTGTATTAATTTATTCAGCAAATTCACATTGGAAAGAAAATTTACAAAACAAGTGCTCCATGTTAAATATCCACAATCATTGTGGTTTTTTGGTCTTTTTCTTTAATTTCTACTTAAAGCAATTTTTAATTTTTTAATTTTACTGAACAACAGTGACATAAAATTTTAAATTTGCACTTGAAAGAACTGGAAAAAAGTTGGACGAAGTTGAAACATTCACTTTACATTTTTGCACCTGCAGGATCAGGTCTTATTTGTGTCACTCATCTTACTCACAAGCAGCTTTAAATTCAATAATTGATCCAAAAGTTCACTCCCTTAAGCCTCCCCACAGAATAATGAGGTCTGCTGTATTTCAGTGTGTACACCATATGTTGCCGTCATGTGTTTTTGAGTTGTTTATTCTTTTATTCAGCGAGGACCTGCTACTGAATATGTTTGACCTGATGTCTGTGAGAGGGCGCAGAATGACTATCAATACAATGTCAAATGTAATGCAAAGCCACAAAGCAGTTCAGGAATGCATCCAAAGTGCTCTGCCATGTTGCATTCTGGTGCTAAAATGACCAGTGCAAATATCTTCTCAAAATATTGAGTAAGATAAGCCAGCGAGGACAGCTTTGCATCTCTGTTGTGATTGGTCCTAGTCATGGCTGTACTTCTCAGAGGACGGGCGTACAGCAGTCCCACTGCAACCCAAAAAAGAACATCAGACGTTTATTGTTCTATCTCTCATAAAAACAAAACCAGAAGTTACACAAGTGATAATTGTGAATAAAAGAAGTGACACCACAAAATGCGCAGTGTTCCAAAACAAGAGAGCAGAAGAATAAAAGGCTCTTTCCACCAGTGTAAAATCAGCCACGCCTAGCAGTGGGAACGGAAAGCAAAACTGCTTAATGTGACAAAATAAAGACAGAAACACTCCAAGGGAAAGTTAGAATTAGGATCCTGAAAGATTTATGCCTCCATTTTATTTATAATTTGTTTTCTTTTCCTTATTGGAATTGAGTTGCAACTGAATATTTGATGAACACAGCCCAGAAGTAAGGATGTTATGTCAGCAAAGAAACAAAAAGTAAAGAGAAACAACCAAGAAATGTATTCTGCAAAGTTTGGGCTTTGAAATAAATGAATGTGCTGCTGCCTTCATAAGTGACTTGCTAATTGAATGAAGGGGGTGGGGGGTCGCTATCTGCAGGTTGTGTTGAGCCCTAGCGAGGCTAGCCTGCGCCTTTCCGTATGCACCGCGCTGAGTACTGGGTACTCTCCGTGCACAGAACACCATCTGCATTTTGCTGTTAACGCGCCTTCACATCCAAGGGAGGATTAGGAGAAAATCCCTAGGTTTTTTTCAACCAGTTGACAAATATCAGATTTGTCTCTAAAAAATTAGCTCCATCTATATCTCCTACCATATGACACACAAAAAAGATTATCTTTAATACCCAGCCAGCTTGGGTGTGGAAAAAGCAGATTAAAGTTTCAGTTTGGTCATATTTACCCAGCCACTTCAAGTACGAGACTGCCTGCATTACACAGTAGACAGACCTCTTCACAAAGAATCCTTCCCCCACATTTACACCCACTCCCACTCCCAAGCCTTTACCTTCCAGAAACAAGATGTCTGCCTTGAAACAATTAGACATCATACTTAAATAATTCATCATTTCCCAGTCAGTCTTTCTCTTCTACTTGTCCTTTAAACAGACAGAGTGAGCTGCCAAAGGGGCTAAAGTGAATAACAGCAGCAGGTGCCTTTTCAGATGGAGCTTTGTAGTCTGCAGAGGGTGCTGAGCTGTTATTTTAGTGGCCCACTGGTGAGGAGCAGGGGGTGGTTGGGAAATGGACCTGGTGGCTGACCTGAGACCCCAGAGCTGTCCTATTAGCAGTGCGCTCTCCACTAAACGTTAGCAGCCATAACTCCTGGCTCCAGTTGCACCCGTATCTGTAATAAAAACAGAGCTGGGATACAACAATGCAGTATTTATCCACGGTCACCTGTGAGGTTAAGAAGCCACGAACACCACTTTTGAAATTTCCATAACACTTTGTATTGAGGAACATATATTCACCTTTAACTAGGTGCTTATTAGTAGCATTAATGGCTCTTTTTTTCCCCTTAGTCTTTATAAATACCTTAATATGTACTTTCATGTAATAACCTCCCATGTACCGCATATTTACAGGAAATTAAGTGCATGTTGATAATGAATTTTGATATTTATATACTTCAGGCGGTTGAAAGCAATGTATATTAAGATAATTCACTACAACATGTGTCTTATTTGGTTTTTTTGGGGTTTTTTTTTTGCTAAATACATCAGTCAGTTCAGTTTGTGTTTTTTTTTTTTCATTGCTGTGCACACATAACCTGTATTTTCTTGTTGTATGTGAAGAAATGAAAATGAAAAATAAATGTGTGATCATTTCAACCATGTAAAAACAACACATCTAAAAGTGGCCCTTGTATGAATATGATGAAGAAAACATTAATAAGTGCTTTATAGTGACTAATAACTAGACAAAATACTAATATGTGTTCTGATAAGCAGCTATTTAGAGGTGGATACGTGCAACTTCTTAGAAATGCAGCCACATCTTTAGCGTCTCGGATTGTAAATATAAACGATTTGACCCTGAAGGAGGTCAGTTCCTTTTGCAGTGACAGATTGCGTGGCTGGATGTGCATGATTATTACCCATCAGCATGTATCAGAGGGATTTGAACATAGAAGTAAGATGCTCCTTAAGCCTCTGCTAAGTCAGGCAGTATGTTCTTCCTGACCATTTCATTATCAAATGCATAATCATCATCTGCTGAGGACAGAACTGAAGGCCTTAGGGCCTACCTGGTGTACTGGATGTTGACTTCCTTGCTTCCGCTCAAGACCACTGCCCCACCCAGAGGTTGCTTTATGAACACAGGAGCCCCATAAATGAAATTAAGGTGTCAATTAGTCAATTACAGCATAATAACTCTGAGGGCAGACATTTAGAGACAGAGAGAACCTCAGCTAAGTTCATTTCCTCCGGCCCAGGAGCCTAGCGCTTGGCACACGTCACTCTCCACCCAGACTCGCTGAATAAGGGCCCCAGTGCTCTCCCTAATGTTATTTTCCCCTGGATATCTTTTTTGATCAACAATTTCCTTTCATGGGTTTGTTTTTCAGATGCAGGGGATGCACTTTTTCTCTCCCCAATTTGGCTAGGGAGAATTTTATAATTTAGTAATTAAAATCTTTGTTAGGCTTTAGAAATTGCAGCTAATTGAATTTAATGGGAAGATGAATTTCAATTTTATTTGATTAGCAAGACCCCTGGCATAGGTATTTATGGAAAAAACTCTACAAAAATATGCTGTGTGGGCTAAGATGGCATAATAGAATTACAGATAATCGGATTTCACTGTCATGAATTTCACTCTAATTTCACTATAATTTTCCATTAGATAGCTGGTTTACAAATATTTGCTCATCTGCGATGGGAAAGGCTATCTGTCTAAAATGATTACGGAGTGAGCCTTCAGAAATATGTCCCTTTTTTCCCCTCCCTTTTAAAAACCAGATTGCGAGGGATCAAAATTAGGAAGATTGCATTATGGATGTCTGCATCCGGGAGAGCAGTGGGGGAGATATGATGATTACGGCCGGGGGATGAAAGCAGTGTCAAGAAAAATGTATTACTCAAAAACATAGGCCTATTCTATCTACAAAATCTCTGCTCTCAGTGCACTGCCGCTAAGTAACACGGTATATCATAATCCATGTAATATCATAAACAGAGCACAGATAAAAAAAGACGTTGTAGCACGTTGACGTACAAATATACCTTATACCTCATACACACACCATGTTAATTGCTTTCAAGTATGTATGTCTGAGATATTACCATGTGAATTGTGCGTATATGTATATGCTGCAATTATGAAAATCAAATGAGATTCTGAAGAATCATAGTCATGAGTAATGCAAATGATGATCATCAAGAAGCAGGAGTTTTACCGTCACCATTGTTCTGCCTATATTTGTGTGTAAGTTTAATATTCAGCGCCTTCTCTGCTTAAAAATAAATATATAATGCAATATAAACAGACGTGAGAGGGAATAATATCCCACATCGCAGACAACCTACAATAACACCGGGGTGAACTCTTGTTGAATCCCACTCTGAAAGCCCCTGCTTCAGAATTAAGCTTTTACACATTCAATTTCCTGCCAATTTGACAACAACATGACAGTGAATATCAAGAATAAACTTGGTCTGTTGTATCCAGAAGAAAAAGGGAAAAAAAAAAAACACACTCTCTTTTAATTTTGCTGAAAGTTAGTTGCAGGAGGAGAGGCTCATGTGGCTGTAGCCCCCCACCTGTGTGCTCCACCAGTTAGGGCCGACCTCCCCACCCCACCCCACGCTCGCTTGCGCCCACTCCATCTCTTCCCATTCGCTCACTCACTCTTTGCCCCGAACTGCCAGAGACAGCAAGAGGGGTTCAAAAACACAATCTGACTGTCGGCAAAGGTCAGATTTCTCACTCGGCATGTCTCTGGGCTTTGGGCACAAAAGCCACTGAATTCACATCTTTCAACTGGGCCTTAGCTTTTGTCCTGGGGAATGGAGGACTCGGAGTGGGCCCTGCACCAGACCAGCCCCTCCTGGAGTGCACTGTCAGGGGCAGCCAAACGTCTGGCCCGGCGGCCCTTTGACTGATGTACCCCCGCCATGTCACGCGCACGGCTTCACGCACACACGCTCACACGCATACACACTCCACCCTGCCCTCAACATTCTCCCGCATGCACCGTACAATACCCACAGACCACATCAAACGAAAAGCCCCACAGATCCTTTTGAAAAGTAATGGTTTCACCCCCAAAGATGGCAGCTCGAGGGCCAGAGGGCTGTAATGCATGAAGGAGAAACCCTCCCTCCTGTGGACATTGTTACATGAATAGATTTTACCCTGCAAACCAAAACGTCCCCAATATCAAGTTTATAGAGATACTGTAGATGGTTTTGTTGTCGTGTCTCTTTGTGTGGTTACTTGTGCGGAACAAAGCAAACATTACAGTGCAACAGATGTTCTCATGTCCTTTTCACATTATTTCAGCTCGGAAATTCAGTTTTACACCCCTACAGCGCTGTGCAAAAGTCTTAGGCCAATATTAGGTTTGGAGATTTAATAAAGTCCTAATAACCACACATATGCATTTGTCAGTCTCTGTATTTAGATCCAATCTGGACCTACGGTCACGGAAAAAATGATTAGACCACCCTTGTTTTCTTCAATTTCTTGTTCATTTTAACATCTGATCCAACTAAAGGTACATTTGTTTGGACAAATATAATGAGAACAACACAAATAGCTCATAGTAGTTTAATTTCAGAGCTCATATCTATCCATTGTCCATGTTTTCTTGATAAAAACCAAAATCACTTCAGTTCTTACATCATCTGTGTAATTGTCCTGACAAAAACGGTGCTTTAACACACCCCATGTTTTCTTTTCTGTCTGTTTTAGTCCATGATACACACAGGAGTTGGTACTTGATTACATAACCATTATTTTTGATGATTTTTGATGGTCTAATAATTTTTTCCATGACGTATGAACAAAAGTTTCAGTGAAAAAACAGCTTCTATAAACCAAAATCCTCATATTTAGTGGGACCTCCCTTTG
>JAQQZY010000027.1:35130370-35161043 GCA_030068375.1 Ostorhinchus rueppellii | reverse complement strand
GACGTATGAACAAAAGTTTCAGTGAAAAAACAGCTTCTATAAACCAAAATCCTCATATTTAGTGGGACCTCCCTTTGACAATATGAGATTTACTGCATTAATTTTCAGCTGTTTTATACCAGGTTTCATTCAACACTAGTCGGATGTTTCTAATTGTTTGTGCTGCTTGTTGTCATGGGGTCAGAGGTCACACTAAATAGTCGCTTTAACCTTTCCAACCCATTTAAGTTCAGTTGTTTGTGTACATATTTCTTGTATTTTCTTAGTTTATCTGAAGAAAAAAAAATTGAGAAGTAAATATGTATGATCATTTCAAATCTAAAGGTGGCCTAAGACTTTTGCACAGTACTATATATGTGAACATTAATTCAGCTAATCTTAAATGACAGCGTGGCTCTTCTTCAGCTTGTTTTGTAAAAGCAAACAAGCTGGGAAACTGTAGTTAAACAGCACTTTTTGAGACAGAAGGTGCTTTAGATGCAGATGGAAAGGATAAAGAAAGAAAGTCAGTAAACAAGACAGATAATCTGAAATGTAAAAAGTGTAAAAACCAAGAAAAGACCAGAGTAAATAATTCAATATGGGTTTTAAGATGTTTGTAGAGTCGCTTTGTAAACTGCAGCATCAGTTGATATAGTGTTTTGACATTATTTACAATATGCAGTTATTGTAGGACAATGTAGATAAATGTTCCGTGGTCTCTAAATATTTTATCTAGAGGTTGTTCAGTGACGATCCAAATGGGAGTGAGGAATTACCACCAAACTAAACATGTTTCTTTGCACAGTATGTGAAAGATGAAAAACAGGACTCGTGGTTGACAATAGATTTTTATCCAAGACCTTTGTGACTAAAAGCAATTGTCCGGTTGCCAAGTCAGGTTACAACAAAAACAATTCAATTATTATCATGGCTAACAAAAAGTGAAGTAGTATTTACAGTACAATGTTAGGTCAAGGGTGGAACCTTTTGATAGAAAACCTTTTAAGGACATTTTGCTTTATGTTGGCGAGGATGGGAGGAGACGGGGCTTATTTTTCCATTATTAACCAGGATGAGTCATAATTTCAAATCAACCAAAACCTGTTTTATGTACATACTTTGGACTTTGCAAACAACTCTCAGGAACTGAAGCTGGAACTATGGTTCACAGCCATAAACGTGTTCATTTCCTCTTTTCTATAACCAGTAAACGCTAGTTATAAACGTCTTTTTTGTTCAGTGGAAAACAGGAATACCCAGTGACCTTTAGAGCTTTATAGTCTTTTCGTTGTTTTCTATAACTTTGTGAATTCCACATTCTTGACACAGAGCCATGTTTACAGTATATGGGCATTATGTACAAATGCTCCTGAGGCACTTTGCATGCCACTGCGGAAGAAACTGCCAGGCAAATAAGGGGTTTGTCTTATAAAGTATTCATTGTCACCTGGTAACGGCTGTCGTTTATCATTTCACCTGAAATTACAATAAAAACTGATAGCTTATCAGAGGGAGAGACGGAGAAACGGTGAGCTGCGAGAGGAAAGAAACTCCTACATGGCAGTGACGTGGAAATTGAAGATTATTTATATCAAGTTAAACTTTTTGGCTCCGTTTTTTGGTGTGTTTGGACATTCAGTAACAGATTCGCATTATGTTTTTACTTGGATATCATTGTTTGAGTCAGTTTATTTCATTATAAATACAAGCATTACACACAGTATAATATCTTTCAATAAACGTGTTATTTTTTCCTTCCTATACCCTCCTCTTTTTCTTTTTCTTTTTTTTTTGTTAAAGTGTTGTACTCCCCTCATTTGAATAGAGGCAGAGGAGGCTCCACCCCAAGAGAGTTGAAAGGCTAGAAGACCACAAAGATGGAAAAGGCCAGCCCACTGAGGGAGGGAAAAAAAAACTGCTCCGGTTCCTCTGCCATAATTTCCTATCAGCCTATTCAGACAACATCACCAACAGCTTGGTCTGTGCTTGTGTGTGTGTGTACGGGAGCAAAACGGCGAGCGGCAGAGAGAGGGAGAGAGAGAGAGGCAGCGGCAGCGCATGAGAAGCAGAGAGACAGCGACACAGAGAAAAGAGAGAGAGAGAGAGAGAGCAGGGAAGGGGGAGGCTACGTATTCTTTCACCTACCCTCCGTCAAACCACAGGAAGGAGGGGCCAGACCCTAAGCTGCCAATCAAATCCGCTCGTGGCAGCCGGCATTATCTCAGCAACAAACTATTGACAGATTACATGTCAAGGAGTTTAGTGCATGATTGAAGGAAGCCCTTTTTTTTATCTAGTTACTTTTCCGCTCTGTTTCCCCCCTCCACCAACCTCCATTCGAATGACTTTCTAACAGAGTTGAGTAATATTATGAAAGTTACATGTCTGAGAGGATTTAACTTCGACTTCCCTGAATATGGTGAGTACTCTTCTTCTTTTTCTCTCTTTGCCTGATATGTTTTATTAGCTGACAGTTTAAGGTGTGCCTTTATCTCTGACTAAATATACAGAGAAGGGAAGTTGTTCATGATTAAACTATGTACCAGCGTGTATGTATACTCAAGTGTTGCGACACCCTTATTTATAGCTTAGACAGTGCCTAAAGGTGACTGCAATATCAAATATGATTGCCCGTTTCCACAGCAGACGAGTACTGACGCTGTGTAACATACAGTCCACATGTGAAGAAAGTTCACAAAGCCAGTTTCATTTTCTCTTGTCTAAGTAGAATTCAGTTCAGGACCTGAGACCATGAGAATCAGCACAAAAGTCTTTCTTTTCTTTTTTTTTTTCCCATCTTCTTTTTCTCTATCTTCATTTGTGTTTTCGGGCCTGTTCGTTTTTGTCATTTATCTATTTTTCTTAACTGCTCGCTCTCGATACTGTACAGATACAGGTATTAGTTTTGCCCACAGAGGCAGTGGCAATGCCATTAGGGTGCATTGAATGGCCTAAGGGTTTGTTGCCAAGGGGACAAAGCAAACAAACTGTTGTGTTGCTTATGTTGTCTCACATGTAAAAGGAACAGGAGTAGCGTTAGCACCTTTTCAGGTACTTAATTTGTGAATGTACAGTACACAGGTGTGTGTCATATTAATACGTAAACACTCTGATGAATCAAATGAGTGTAAAACAGGTCACGTGAAAATTACAACTACATTTATTTATGTAAAATATTCAGTAATTACTGTTTGCCATATTCCAAATTTTTGCTCAAATTTACCGGTGGATTATGGAGTTTTTAATTTTATCACACTTGTCATAGTTCGGTCAAAACCGTCAATGTGTGCGTAGTTTGAGGATAAACTTGCCCTGTTGTAAGTGGCTTATACTTTGTGTGTATAAGCTTCACACTCTTCGCCACTTCAATCACAGGGAAGATTTTTTTCTTTACGTCTTTTTTAAAATTTCACATTTACATTTCGGTTCTGATTTGTACGAGTGTGTTTTCACTTTAAATACACTGTCTTCCTTTTTGTGTGTGTGTGTATGTGTGTGTGTAAAAGAGAGAGTGTGTGTGTGTGTGTGAATATAATATTTCCTGCATATTCTATAATTTTCATAATCCATAAATCTAACTACATAACTAACTTTTTAGACACATCATGACTTTCCTTGGACTGTGCTTATCAGGCCTATTTTAACCTACTTTATTCTGAACTCACTCTGTGTATAAATATTTAGCACAGGCAGAGGGGATTTTTCAAGAACAGTTATTTTTAGAATCATATCAGCTTGTTTTATATTACTGAAATGATGCTCAAAATGTATTTATACACAACATGATGCTTTTTTTTTTTTTTTTTGCCTGTGCATATTGTGGACCAAAAATATATACGTTGTAATTTAAACATCATTAAAGCTAGGCTTCATCCAGGCTCGTATTTTTAATTTATATATTTTCCGGTAACATACACTTATGTTGTCAGATCCCTTCAACAACAGTTTTCCAGTTGTGTAATCCTGCCGTTCTACATTTCATGCACTATGTGGATATTTTGCTTTAACTCATACATGCCAGCATTAATTAAAAAAAAAAAAAAAAAAAAAAGTAAATGATGAAGCACATTGTATTGATTATATTTGTTATTTAATAAAAGTTTTGAGAGGTTGTGTGTGTGACAGCAGGGTTTCACAAACACACAGCAGAGGCAGACATGAGGGCTCGGTTATTACGTCTGGTTATTTAAGGTGTCCTGTATTATCAAGTCTAAAATAATAACAAACAAGTACAACTGTTATTGTGACACACCCTAATTTGAAACTTTTCGTCAGCTTGGAAAATGTTTTTCTACCCTCTTATGAGTCATAATGTTGATTGCCTTCTCCCTCACTGAGTTGTCTCATTAACCCTTTGTGGCCCTCTCCATCTTTTACGGCCTTCCACAAAACCAGGAGAAAAACGAGGGAGAAAAAACAAGCCCAGGTTGGAAGGCCCTCAATAACCTTTTATCACAATTTAGCAATAACCTGAATCAATTTGATGTCTTAAGCAATAAAATATGCTGTTGCACTCCTATTTCTGCTGCTCCTTGGATGACAGTAAATTTACATTTTTTAATTAAACTAGCTGGAATTTTTATTAGGGGGCCGGGCTATGCTAATGGGAATGTTGTGTACAGCAGATTAACAGAGTTTTGAAATAAATTTAACAGGGAGACGTTTGGAGGGAAAAATGCGAGTCATTGTCTTTAACCTCTTTCATGCCGATTTCTCCTGGGGGATCCTTGTATTCTAAGGAGCCTTGTCAGGGAAGAGTGCTTCTCAGCAACGAGGTGATTAGTATCGCCTTGTCAACCGAGGAAAAACATCCACATTCTTAAAACATTTTCCAGTACCTTATGCAGATATGTATATATTTTATTATTATTATGGTAAAATTAATTTGGATATATTTGTACAATTTACTCTTGTGTTGAATTAATGCTTAATTTATTTATTGTATAAATAATAGAGGGATTATTTTCACATTTAAATTAGAACTTTATATTTTACATTGTCTTTTTAAATAATCCCCTTCTTCTTTTTTTTTTTTTAAATGAAAATGTATTATTCTAATTTCAAACCTACACTGGAGAGGAACTATTAAAAAGTGTCAAATACAGTAGTTAACGGCAGCATATATGTTTGTGTAGTTTTATGGTCCGCTCTCAGTATTTGATTGATGTTGCGCGAGGCTGTGTGTGTTATGCCTGGTTTTAACAGAGTGGCAGGGGGAGAGAAGGGGGAACATAGACAGCAGACAAGGGGAGGGAGGTGTGTGTTTGTGTGTGATGTGTCGGTTAGGGGGGGTGGGGTGAGGGTGGGGTGGTGGGGGGGGGGTTAGACAGAAAGAGAGGGACAGCTGAGTCCTGATTGAGCATGTGCCCAGTCATCAGACACAAGCCACCCAACACCATAATTACCTTAACCCCCGTCTTTTAATACCCGAATCACACCAACTGGCCTTTTTTTTTCACTGGCAGAAAGAGGAAACATCAGAGATCAAACGATCAAATAAAGTCCAGATGCACGTGGGCTGCCATGCATCTTGCCGCAGTAGCCAAAGTGTTCAGGGCTACTTGATATGGGCCAGGAGCGAAGCAAGTGGCATCACCACCCCCTTTCTTCACTCCTGTGCACTCATGCAGTGGCCAGCACCTAATTAAAACCTCAAAGCTCCCCGTCACCAATCTGGAGTAATGGCCTAATTAATACTCGGAGAAGAAATATTCCAGAATGATAAACAGGTTGCACCTTGGGTCTTCATTGCCTTTATTATCTGAAACGTAACAGGCCAAGTTTTATTATCCTACATAATGCATGTTTGTTAAACTACTCCACCACAAAAAAATAAATACACATAAAAAAATGAAATATCCTTTTTGGAAGTAAATCCTTTTTTAATTTTGAATATTATTTTTCTGCAGGAAATTGTCTATTTTAAAATCTCTCAAATTCGTGGGAGTGTAACTAAAATATAAAGGCCACTAGAAAAGGAATCCTGATTTTAATCTAAAGCTGAATATGCCGTGTCATGTATTATTGCGTGCGGAGTCAGGAGAGAAGCTTCCAGTAATGTTCTTCTTTATGACTTGATTTCCTAATCTTACATATGAAATTATAATTTCATGCAAAGTAAGGGAGAGGAATAATCTCTAGTCGTTGATATGCTATATAAGAGGGGAAAAGGGGAAAATGAAGAGGTAATTAGCAGAGTGGAAGACTTTGGCGCATTTGTCTGAAAGCGTGGTCTCCACTGGCCATGAATGAATTTGCATGCTTCGCTTATCGAAGCCCACTTATTAGGCCAGCTGAAAGAGAGATTAAGCCGGAGCAAAACGTGGTGACTAATCCTTTTAAATTTGGCAGGGGGTCTTTAAGGTGCGAACCAGCCCATCCGTAGGTTAGAGGGGATGGAATGTGACAGACCACAACTTTCGCACCGCTGGCTGTGTACGAAGGCGAGCGTCGGACGCAGGATTAACTGTTTAATGACAACGACAGTGATTGACAAGGGTAATAAATTGATAGTTTATCTGCTGACCCACTTATCAGTGGAACAAATATAGCAGGTGGGGTTAAGCTGGGTTGAGATAATGATGGGAAGACTTTGTGTGGTCCAGTGTCTCTGGCTTTTCTTACTTTATTTGTTTTTTTAATTTAATTTATCAGTAGTTAAGTTTAGTTCACAAAACACACATTGCATAAACTTTAAAGATAAGAAGAATTGATAGTGGAACAAATCCCACGCCTAACTTTATTGCTGTTTTTGCATAACTCTGTTTCAGCTCTCACACCTTCAACTGGCTCTCTTTCTTTTTTTTACAAGAGGGAAAAAATCATCATAATAAGGAAACAAGCATGAAACCCTTATTTTTTTCTGTCACCTTCACTGTGAGGGAGAAAATGTTTGCTCTGTGGAGTTACAGAGCCAATACCCCTGTCCTCATCTGTAATTGACTGCAAACAGGAACGTAGTGACGTTTAAACACTGCCCTCCTCTCGCTTCTGTGTCGTGCACACACACGCAAAACATCCTCCACACGGTCGCTTCCCAACTCGGCAACCCCTCAACTTCAGGTTTCCCCCTCTCTCGCCGTGTGTTTTTCTTTTCTTTTTTTTTTTTTTCATGTGACATTCTATTCACTTGGGTCAGTAGCAGGCAGTACCAGCAATAATTACTGTCTGTACATGATAAATCCGAAGCCCAGCTGTTCATTTCTGTCACTGCCAACTGAGACAGAAAGAGAGGGAGAAAGATAGAGAAGGGAAGGGAAGAGCCTCGGAGTTTGCAGTTTGTCGGATTTCTTTCCTTTTTTTTTGGTTGGTAACTTGATAGGATTACATGGTTCTAGAGCCCACACCTGTTAAGAGGCTGTTAGCAGAACAGTTGGCAGTCCCATAGCCTCAGCTCAGACTTTTTTCCTTCTCTTTGCTGCCTGTTACATACCCCCTTTTGGGCATTTCACCCCACATGTATGTCGAGGAGTTTGCTTCTCGGGGGTCCTGCTTTAGTGGGGGGGTGAGGAAGGCAAAGAGAGAGCGCTCTTGTGACACGCGAGCAGTGTGTGTCTGATGTTAGTATCCTACATTTATGTGTGTGTGTGTGTGTGTGTGTGTGAAGCCGGGTCGGCTGACATCTCTTTTTCCCTCCCTCTCTTGAGACACATTGTCTGCCATCAGTTGTGCTTCCCTCTTCGACCTCAGTCACACCGGAGCCACCCCCGGAACAACGTATATATACACATGTAACACGGCAGCAAACAAAGAAAGAATTCAATTTCGTTTGTTTTTCGCAAGGGTGGGGGGGCTGGTGTTGGCAGACTCATAAAATGCCCAAATACAGGTTAAACCAGACGATTTAAATGATTAAGGGTTAGGTTGAGAACATTTGTGCATATTTGAGGAGTGCCAAAGCCCTGCTGTCAATTAGAAATACTTTTGAAAGGAGTGGAGAAATGAGTAATGCATAAAATTTGTTGCTTGTTTTCTCTTGTTGAGCTTTTATTAACGTGAAAACCAGCCTTAAATATTGTCTGGCTTTCCGGGGAAGTGTGGGATTGGAGGACACTTCTGCAGAGAAACGGGTGACAGTCATCAGGCTCAGAAAATCACATTACACTAGGTTGTTTTGTGCCTCTGTGCAACGTGTCTTGCTGCCTTATTTGGCATTCAGCAGCGACCCAGCTCTTCGGCTTCGTCACTTTCTGTGGGCCCTCAGCACCTGTTCCCCCTATTGTGCCGGAATTTTCTATATTTGGCGAGAAGTTGGACTCCCTCAATTGGTGCGCAAGTCACCATTTTTAAAAGTTTGGAAGAAAATAATAAACTGAAAATTCTCCGGACTTGATTGTCTTTTTCTTTTTCTTCTTTTTTTTTTTTTTTCCTCTGGCTGTTGATTGGTTGTTGAAAAGACAATATGAGACAACATGATCCCACAATGCATTTCTCACCAGGGTTTCTAAATGTCATGTTGTCCCTTGTATGTTTGTTATTGACAGGTTGCGTTGGCAAGAACGCAAATTATCTCTGTTCTGAAGCGCAGGAGAAATAAAAAAAAAAAGAGCAAAGTTAATAGATATCTTGGGCTAACTTTTAATTGTTCTGATATGTAATCACTAAATGACAATAAAAAAGGAGCACGGCCACTTTAAAAGCTTTATCTCTCCTGCTCTGTGCCCAAAGTGTCATGTCCATAACAGCACCACCTGATCTACAGAGTAAAATAACCGCTAAGGCTTATTGTTTGGACAATATTGGAGCCCCCCCACACACACACACCCCACCCCCTTACTCCCCCCGCTGCTTCTCTCCCCTCTCCCTTGATTCATTTCACCCACTGTCCTCGGCTGCTGGAAAATGGCGTTAATTTTTTTATTACCTGTTTGACTCTCCAGCCTTATTACTGTAGCCCCTTAATGTTCTCTGTAACCGTGGAAACCAGATGAATAAATGTCCGCCAAAGAAAATGAGATGATTAAACAGGTCACCCTTGCAAAACAAATTCGCTTGGTCGAGCGCAATTTGTGTACCAAGCGGCTGTCTTAACAGTTTGCTAACAAGGGGATTGTTTGCCAGACTAACTGACAGAGGGAGGGAGGGGGGGGTGAAGATATCTGGAGAAAGAAAGGATATGATTGAAGAGATAATATTTTGCATCAACGTGCTATTTAATGAATCTTTTATTCCGAGGTGGTTTTTGCACATTATGCTTTAAAATGTCTTTATTTTGCCAGACACTTTAACCAACGTTTACAAGTAACATTCAAGTTTAAAGCAGCCATCCATATTATTGTCAGAGGCATTTGGTCTGTGATCATCAGCAAGTGCAGTAGCAAATAGAATTTCCCTCATTTATGTGGCAACCAATCATTACTGCTAATTGTCCTTGAGGCCATCTGTATAGGATGGCTTGTCCTCTATTGGCATTGGAACGGTACTGGTCATGGATTTACAAGTCCAATAATAATACTTAACTCCTCCACAGGCAGCACAAAACAATGTATATCCAGATCTTTGGTGTTACATACAGTATGAACATTTTTTCCCCCTCTTGCCCTCAAATTAAACAGTAGCGTGAAAAGCATGGTTTCCAAAGTGTTACAAACTTTTTTTTCCCATGACTCCCCCCGCCTTTTTCCTGCTTCTCGAAGTGTGATGTTCTCATATGACTTGCTCTCTGACAACCATATGAAACGTCTGGTGTTTTCATCTGAGAAAATAAGAGACTAGGTCGGGTTAGATTTAGCCATGTAACGATAGGGCAAACATGCAGACTTGGATTAGAATCAGGCCTGTGTTGCCTTTCTGACCACAAATCATAAATGTCGGGGACACAGCGGTGGTGTTGTTTATGGAAGGATGCCACGCTGCGCCACTCAAGGGTGTTGCCTGTTTGCATTGATGCACCACCACCACTTACGGCCTCTTGCTTTAAAACAACTTCCCTATCCCACTCAGCCCAGCCATTTTGTCCCGTTTCCAGAGCAGATCGTGAATGTTCACCACAGCTTTAGCCTCAACTTTTATCGAAAGGGGGGGGTGTTACTTAAAGCAGGGCCGTGGCTTCTTTGAGCCAATGTGGGACAGAAGATGGTGAGCAAGAGTTTTTCCACTGTTAGAGGGGGTATTTCATCCCAATACAGGGACACTATAGCTCAAAACTGAAAAGCACTTATGCATTATTGATGTTTTAATTTGTGCAAATGCCCAAGTCTTTGTTAAGTGATTATAGTGCTGGGGAGATAACAGGGGAGGTACTTCTCTATGAAACAAGAGCTCGCTTTCTGGCCACATTGGGAAGCCATTGGACTAAATCTAAGATGAGAGAGAGAGAGAGAAAGAGAGAGACGGGGAAAGAGGTGAGGGTTTGTGGGTAAAGGTGTGTGTGTGTGGATGGGAGGGGGGTTGAGGTGGCAGGAGTGAGTTGACTAAAAAAAAAAAAATCAACGTGTCTTAAGATAAGAAAAAAATTTAGCCGTTGATCTTTTGTCCTTATTTCAGCTACACCTCTCCCATTTATGATGTTGGGTTTATAGGTCTTTTACATCCCTTATCAAAAATTATTTGATGTAAATACAATGGAACTGACCTGAAAAGCCCTATGTGTAAATACACCTCGTGGCACACTAGAAACTGACCTTGGGAGACGAAGGCAAAGTTATAATGCTTGCAAAACAAGCCAATAAAATAATACCCTACTGAAAGGAGGGAGTTTGGGTAAATATAAAAGAGAAGAGAAGAGAAGCAGTTTTCCATTCTGCAATCATTAACTCAGAGCAAAGGTTATCAAGGATGACATTTTTTTAAACTCTGTAATTTATGTAATTGCCTGCAACAGCTACTTTGCCAGATAAATAATCAAGGAAGAAAAGGATGAAACCTTTCTGTACGCAACAAACACGTGCACGTACAGAGGAAGAAAAAAAGATTTAATTCTAGATCCCAGTTGATCCGATCTCCAACTCCATCTCAGATCACTGTCAACGGTGCGTACAAACCTGTGTACCTTCCATTGTGCTGTTGGTGTTTGTGATGGTTGTCCAAACCCGGCCTCAGCCTCCCTGCTTCCACACCTGCAGCTGTTCACACAGCCTGCCTTCCTCCAGCAACGCATGCATAACCTGTAAATTATACCGTATTCATTTTGCTCAATCTGTATTAATATGGGCTCTATCAGTGTCAACCCATGAGATAAGTGTCTTAGGTTTGGCTTTGGTTTTTGTATTAGTCATTCTCTTTTGTTCAGAGGCTTTTATTTTTGCTTTATTCTTTGCGAAAATCTGCTGGAGTATAGAACCAGGCTTTGCTTTTCTGCTTTGAGGTCCCTGATGGAGGTAAAACACCAGAGCATGCGAGTGCACATAGACACTGATGTGCCTTCATGCACATACACAGTTAACATAGACACACAGTAGGCTCTCAGGCTTCCCCAAGCATTTACTGCTTTATTAAGCTGTCTCATGAACCCACTAGCAGAACATGAGAATACAGGAAAAAAAAAAAAAAGAAAAGCCCATATTACTTAGATGATTTGATGTCATTTGTGGACTACAAAACGCTAGGCTTTATTGTGTGCACAGGGAGGAAGAGAGAGAGAGAGCAGGGGGAAAAAAAGAAGTTGGCTTAGAAATTCAGAATTTCAATTAGCGTACGTAATCTGAACCTGCCGGCTTTGATAGAGGCTTTTTTTTTTTTTTTTTTTTAACTAAGAATACAGCAGCACTTGTAAAACATTAATTAAGCAGACTTGTTTTTTTAAAGGATGGAGTAAAGTGTGCTTTATGCAGCCCTTTTCACTGAACAAAAGGAGTTACCTCATATAGAGGACCGCTTCACTCAAACTGTTCGCAAAAAGGAGCAATTTGAATTGTAGAAAAGTACAAAAGACAAAAAAGACACAGCATTGAGAGTAATGTTCTAAAGGAGATGATATCATATGAGAGCACAGCCTTTTGCTGAAGAATAGAAATGTATCCCTGCCTCAGTGAAACCTAAGCTTGGCACAGGAAAACGAGCCCCTATTTTAATGACTTTCTACCTGACAGATGACTTTAGAGCGCCTTTTGGATCACATTGCCCTGACTTTGTCTCTTACATCATCAAACCATAGATTATTAATAGTTTATATGAATTGTTAATTGATGGGTAATATGAGTTATTATGGCAGGAGCCTGTTAGATGTAAAAAGATGACCATTTGTTTGTTTTATACAACTCAAAAGTCCTAAAAGAGTCTTGAACTTTTCTTTTTTTTTTTTTTAAATGAACGTTAATTGTTATTTGCCTTTCAATGGCACGAGCTGAAAATGGTATATAAAAGCATGCCTCTTGATATACATAATAGAAAAAGTACAGAAAATAATGAAGTCCACATCTCACATTTGCACACGGTGTTGTATATGCATTTCCCCCTCGACTAAATAAATCCTGCAGTGGGTGATGAGTACACATACAGATGATACATTAAAACTGCCATAACTCGCACACCCAGCAAAGCTAAAAATCAATTGGAATGGATAGTTAAGCTGGCCCCTAAAAATCAATGAGCAATTCATGTCCTTGATCACAGAGTGTCATTCCTCTCAATGTTAGAAGCTGAAGAGCACTGAGCATTCACACGCTCACATTTCAGCACAAATACACAGGAAATAGACACATCTACCGACATAAAACTGCAGTTCACACTTGAATAAAACACCTCTCGTTGACAAAAGTTATGTTCGGTGTTAGTATATGGTTTTTTTTTTTTTTTGCACATTCATGTTTGTTGAGACAGTGTTAAATAAGGTTGGGGTATTTTTTCACAACCAGCTGGTGTCTGCAACATTGTAGTCAAAGTATCAAAAATAGCAAGGACTCCAATTTCAAAGCCCATGTTGTTGTTTTTAAACCATGTAAAATGTTGCTATCTGACGACATTGTACACCAAGCCTGGAAAAGAGAGATGACCTTATAGCCATTGCATAGTGAGGGCACTGACATACTCGTGCACGCACACATGCACTTTTGCACAGTGTGTATTCGCGTACATGCATGCAAGCTTGGATTGTAAGGTTAGTCGAACCAAGAGGATGAAAATTCTGTGTTTCAAAATAGCAATTTTGCCCTTATTAATGCCATTAGTGTAACAGTCATAATGGATCAAATCAACGGATGACCGAAGCAACTCCTCTGTCTCTGCGCTGTGACGGGATCACGTCGGGAACAATTTGGGCATTTTGTGTTGATGAGTGAGGTTTCGAGTGCCGCGGTATCCTAAAAACCACTTCTAAATGACACCCACAGTTTCTTCCTTTGCATCCCTGTGCATTCCCTATCCTTCCCCAGTTTCCATACTTTCAAATCATATCTTTTGGCACATTTGGACATTAATTAGCTTCATTCATCCAGCTATCAGTAGAAGTGACCCTTTTGTTGGGAACTACTATATTTTTAACCCAGATTTAGATAATGGCACCATGACAGTCATTTTTTGCTCCTGGGCTATTTGCTGCTCTGAGGCTGATCTTGTCACTCACACTTTGTCTCTCCTGTTTCCAATAATAGCCACGCTGACCAGTCCACAGCAACAGAAATTCTGTTTGTGCCACATTGTTGCTTAAATCTCTGGACTCTGGACAGTATTCCCCTTATTTGTCGACAGTGTGTGTGTGTGGGAAATTGGTTATGAATAGCAGTTGCTCGGCCTTAACAGGTGGTCATCTTTTATGGTTTATTACTGTGCTAACATTTGAAAGGGTCATTCAGGCCTCGAGCTTAAATACCTCAGATTTGGGGAGAGGAGAGGGCCTTCAAAACAGTTGTCGCCTGTCAGGAGGAGCAGGGAGTCAGAAGGACCGGTGGAACAGTTGCTTGTCCCCTCATTGAGGTGAGAAATTTTCCAGCAGCTGTCACTTGGCCTCTCTACATCGCGTTTTTTTTCTTCTTTTTTTTTCCTTTTGAGGGGTGTTCTTTTCTCTCATTTCTAATAAAGCAGAAACGAATGTTTGTGGCAACTGAAGGGGGAGGGCAAACTCCAGTTCTGTGCCCTGTCACTCACAATCTCGCCCGTGTGTGTCCTCCTCTAGAAGGGTTACATGTCTCATCAGCCGCCAATCATGAGAGACACGTGAGATGAGCCTCAGAGTCACTTTCTTGTTTTTCCTTTTTTGTGTTTTGCTCTGTGATTTGGCTCCTGAAAAGGTCTGGTGATTCTCCTTAATGTTCACAGCCAGTAAACTCCTTCTGTTTTTCTTTTGTGCTGTTGCAAAAAAAAAAAAAGAAAGAAAGGGTTTGTATTATTCTCGCCTCTGTGCTGCTTCTCTACCGCACTACCCTTCTTCTCTCTCCCATCTCTTTTCCTTTCCCTCAACCCCCTCTAAACCCCCCACCCCACCCCCCCAATCCATCTGCATCATGTCGATCTGTCAGACTGCCAGTGTCTGTTCCAATTAGATTCCACTTAATACACGTAACCTCGATTAACACGCAATCAAGCCCAGATAAATCACGTCCTTTAAGTCCCCCCCTCTGCCTCTCCTGTGTTTCTTTGCATCACTCAGTTTTTCCCAACAAGCTTTCTTCACCACAATCGGCGGTCACAATATATAAAAATCACACGCTGACAGCACGAACAGGTAAACTTAGAGAACGTCCTCAAGGGTGACATTTTGTTGCAGAGACAGGTGCTTTTCACCTCTAACCAAATGTTCCGTCCTAGTGTGCGTCTCACTCCTGTTTCCAGTAAGGTGAAGTTCCTCTTGTATTTCCAGCACACCTCTTGTTGGTGCCCTTCTCACCCCTGAAGATGAAGGTGTCTTAATTACATCTTTGGTTAAAAAGCTACAAAAGACACCCTGGGCTTTCTCTACATTGCGGGAGGCTGTGTAGTCTATTGTCTTGGTGACCTTTTTAGCTAGCGGACAATTGGTTTGACTAGATTACAAATTAAGACACAGCACCAGGCACTTAGAAAGCAAGTCTGTTAGAGAGCAGTTCTATTACTACCAGCCTGTGAAAGCCACTGGGCCGTACATTTTAAGCATCACATAAATGGCCACAAACTCGGGCATCTCATGCACATTGTTCCATATCTATAAAATATAAAGTTACATTTGCTTTAATGATATCCACAATGCTATACTGCCTTTGTGCCAGTGGCAAAAAAAAAAAAAAAAACACACACACACACACACACACACACACACACACACACACACACACAAAGCTAGTACAGAGTGCAGGATTCAGGGCCGATTATAATTCTTTTAACAAAGTTAATAATTTACACTGTTTATGCTAATAGGAGAAAAGAGGACTGTTGAATTACCAAACAGCAAAAACACTAAAAATACAAACCAAATGAAAACAACCTGGGGCACTGAAAAAGCATACACAGCACTCTCGGGGTCTTCTTTTATTAATCGCTGCTAAAAGTGCTAACATTGACATGTTGAACAGATTAGCCTCTTTAATAACGGGGCGGGTCAACATGGCTACGGTTGCTGATCCATGAGGATATCCTGTCGGGAGGCGTATAGTCTGTGTGTTTCATATCCTGACCCCTGCCTCGGTGGTACCTGCCCCTCTGCTAAAGATACACTGGGCTGTGAGTCTGGCCTGTGTTTTCACCAGACGACCTGCCAACACGCTTCCTTGTCTTTTCTTTAGTGTTTGTCTTATCTTTGTTTTACCTGCATTTAAAGACAGGAACATCTGAACCGTGTAGTTACTGTATTTGTGGCCGTGCTCTGTTCAGAAGAAGCTGTGGCAGTTCGAGATCTGGCTTTGTTTCACACAGCGACAGCTTGTGTCATACACGCTCAGGCTGCTGCTGTACAGCATTAATGGTTTTAAATATCTCAATGCTAGTTGGAGCTGACAAGGCCTGCCGGTGTGTAGTGTGTAAATAGGGCTTGGATTTAAAATAAATTAAGCTATGAGAAAGGCTCACGTTGATCCATTTCTTATCTGCACTGCTGCCTTGTCAGCCCAGAGCTCTTTCATATTGTGTGCACAAGTTAAGAGACAAGCTCATTCACAGATTTTAGCATGTAAGAATAGCCTGTTATTAGTACATACTAATAAAGAATCTATACGTACAACTGCACTACAGCTGTAGTTGTTCAACTTCACTGAAACTGTTGATCTCTGTAAAACCAATTAAAAAGTTGTGCGTGTTTTATTTAATTAGTATTGGGTGCAAACAAAATGAGTATTGAGTAGACACCCGATAGCTCTCTGCCCTGTCCTTTTCCATTTATAAACTTCACACACAGACACAACAATGTTACACTGTCTCTTTAAAAGGGGTGACAGTTCTGACTATAAGTTGAGCAAATTTTTTTTTCCTCTTTCCCAGAGAAAAAAAATTGAATAACGCTGATGAGTTTTAACAGCTTCAGCCAGGCGATGGGCAAATATAATAAGTGTTTTCGTAGACGTCACCAATGATTATCTCATCTGGGCATTTTGGGTGAATGTAGTGGATTTAGAGGCTCGTACCCCATTGTGCTGACATCATCCTTTAACAAACTGAATTAAATCATGGCTAAAATAATTTAAAACTCTCCCAGAGTCTGTCTCAAATGGCTAAACAATGAAAGTCTGGGAAAATGTTAAAGGGAACGCTGTGTGCATGTCAGTGTGTGTGTATGAGTTTGTTTAGAAATGGGGGATGGGAGTGTGGAAATGGGGGCAAGGATACCCTCACACTGCATAATGGGATGAGAGTAGTTGATATTTGATAAAGTCTAGGTCTTCATGAGAGTATTAAAGCCATTCCAGCGCTGTGTACAAGTTAGGTGAACATGTTTGCGTTTTCATGTGATCTGTAATTGTATCTGAACATATGGAAAAAAATCCTACTCGGCTTTGACATGGAAAGTTCACCGTAAGGAAAATCTTAGAAGGCATATAAAACAGGGCCTAAGTCAGTCTTGATATAGCTCTACTTTTATAGATAGAAAGTCAGATTAAAGGGCACCAGTGTCCAGTTTCCACAGCTAGGCAATGTTGCATGGAAAATCTGTTTTGATACTGATACCACTATGACACACTACAGACGAGAAAAGACAAAGTGACACCTGTATATTTTATAAACACATTGGTGACGTTCCTTTGGAATGATTGACATGTTCGTCTCTCTTTTCATCCTCCTTGTCCGAAGGAGGACACACATAAAGAAAGTCAGACCTAATAGTGCAAGAAAGTCTGAAAAGTTGCAGGATTTTACTGATTGATTTTTTTTAACCTATTAGATTGCAGCACTTGTCTTACACATTATTAGCATTAAGATAAGCCTTTCTATCATGACTAGACCACACAAGGATTCGTCAGCCGTCCCACCATGCCACTCATGAGCTGTAGTCGGCCATCCGTGACCTTGTGAAATGAACAAGTAAAGAGCCGAGAGAGAAAGTGAGTGAGGGGAGTCATTGAAGGAGTGGTGGTGGTGATGTGCGGAGGTGCGTAGAGGTGGTGGTTAGTGGGGAAGTGGGGAGGGGAAGGGGGGGTGGTAGCTGCTAAAGGCCTCAACTGAGCCAACGTGGCCTGATGTGACAGGATTAGCTAAGCCCCGGTGAGCATGGCTGGTACTGTGAGTGTGTGTGCATGTGTGCGACAGGCAGGGAGTGTGCACAGCAGACTGGAGACCCAGAACTGCTGCTCACCACCAGCCGAGCCAAGACAAGACAAGGGAGATCAACAGTGTGTCATCCCGTCGCTGCCATCAAGCCCGGCCCTCAACGTACCCCACCCCCCCACCCCCATTTTTTTTTTTTTCTTTGCAACAGTGGGAGCGAGCCAGACCATACAAGATACAGCCAAGGGAGTCAAGATACAGTGGGGGGAGACACTGTGGGGGACTAGTGGGCGGGCAGCTGGGGCTAAAGTGAACGTGAGTTGGAAAATTATCCTATTAAATTGAATTAAAGAGGCAGTCTTCATTTATCCCAAGAATGATGGATTTGGATAATTAACAGTGTTAATGGAGACTGGTTAGAGAGGGCAAGGGAAACCAGTGATTGCAGATGGAGTGAAGTGTCCAGGTCAGACCGGTGTTGTATTCGACCTGGTGAAACATGAAGGAAGGCCTCCTGTCTTGTGATGACCTCTTCAGGGTTTCTGTAATTCCCTAAAAGTGTTTAAAAAGTCTAAAATTCAATCATCTGAATTTCAAGCTTTAAAATGTCTGAAATGCAATTTTGACAGAGCTGAAAAATTGGATTTAGTGCTTGAATGAAGCCTATTAAAATAATGAATGTAAAGCCTGCTGCACAAAACGCTCACATTAGGAACTTTGGTTGTACAGGCATTCGAGGCTGAAGAACACCTGCCATTTCTTAGTATTTTCTGTGTTAACACCAAGGGCAACCCAAAAGTCTGCACCCTTGGCATGACAGGACATGAAATTGGTCTTAAATTGCATGATCATGGCCTTAAAAAGGTCTTAATTTAACTTGTTGAAACCTGCAGAAACCCTTCTTTCTTGTTGGGGATTATTTTAGAAGTGTTACCAGACTGTGGCTCTGCCTTTTGGAAATTCTTCAAATCCCACTTAGCTGTTTGCTTCTCAAAGTGTTCGAAATGTCTAGTTTTATAAAAGAGCAGCAGCGGTAAGATGATCTGCACACAGCAGATCAAAGGCTGCTGTGTTGTGCGGTTTTAGCCGAGTAGCATGTATGCGAATTGGAAAATAAAAGCAATCGGAAAGTGTCCCCGATGAGCATGTAGGTTTAGTATTGATATTTTGTGATTATGTGCTGCAGCAGTGAGTGCATTTCACTAGTTTCATGTCCTCATCTCTGGACCTAATTATGGCAGTCGTAGTGTGTGCTTGTGTGCCAGGGTTTTCACTTTGGTCAGTGCACAAACCCTATCTGCATGTCCTTAATTCTTGATGATGTGCAGGCCTTAGGCAGTGTATGTGATGGAGAGGATGCCTGTGTGCCAAGTTGAAGTGATTGTGCGGCGGGGCACAGGCCCTCACCCCTCAGAAAAACCCCGCTGCTTTGCTCATAGCATCCGACCGGTGTTAGTGCGTTGCTAGTTTCCACAGTCTAGTCAGGACGAGTGACACTCTGCCACAAAGGAGCCAGATTTATAGGGCACTATGTGTCACTGCGTAATCTGCAGCTTGTCTATTACTGGGAAAATAATAGCTAATCCTGGGGAAGAACTAGTTAGCTTCATTTACATGATCTCAGCCACCGCTTTACTAATTCTGCTTATCCCTTTTATACAGCATTTATTATGTGCTCCATTGTTTAAGGTCAAGCAGTGTTTTTTGACGCAGAATTGTGGATGCAATCGTTTTTGACAGTCATAGATGCACACGAAACTCTCCATTACCTTGGATGATGCGCACTACAGCTTACCTGAGCCCTGATTAGGCAGAGAATGTCTTAAGTAAGGGGATCAAATAATTTTATGCTACTTTTCTCCTTTCAAAAAAATTAACACCACAGTCGCGTGTGTGTGTGTGTAAGCGAGAGAGTGATAGAGTGTGTGGAAAAAAACAATCTCATCAAGCAGGAGGCCGTTTGCTTAGCAAGAGCTGACAGTCTTTGTGTATGTAAATGAAGAATTTAGACTAATGGAGTTGAACCATTTCTAATTTTGTGATGGCAAGAGGATTTTGATTGAAAGTAATTAAGCAAGCTAGCTGTAAAATTAATTAAAGCAAAAGGAGGGGGGGACTTTTATTGGATTGGATAGCGATATAGCTGCTGTCAGGCAGGGGGACAAATGGGGGTGACCTGGATTCTCTGCCCTCCCTCCTCCCACTCGGGACTTTTATGTCACTTTAATCTCCTTAGAGCGGCTGGTGTGCATTTGTTCGAAATAATCAAGGAAATATGGTCAGAAATTGTCAGCTTTCAGATCTAATTTACCTGACAGCCTTGCAAGTGTGTGTGCACGCGCAAGTATGCATGTGACAGTGGCAGGTCTTTTTTTCCTTGCCCTCTCCTCAGCTTTGTGGAAAATGCTTTTGACAGTCTTGAAGCATCTTGGTTGTCGGTGGGCGGGGGAGATGAGGAACTTGGGTGGCTTTAAGATGGACATTTCAATGAGGCGTGTTTGGCCCGGCTTAGCACCTCTGACACCGTTGTGTGCATGCACACACACTAACATGCTTAATTGCCTCAGTAACATATTCAGAGTAGGTTTGGCCACTGTAGCGGCACTTCTCAGCCTCTGTTGTCTGTAGGTAGCCTAAACAAGCAGAAGCAGATTATAGCCATGACAAAGCCTGTTACAGCTACTTAACCACTGACAAATAAGATTGGTCAATGCAGCACAAATAGAAGCTGGACTTTTTAATTCTGAAAAACAGTAATATTCAAGTGCAGATTTCTAAGGATTTTCTCCTTTTGTGTTTAGAAGTGCAAGCTTTTAATCAAGTGTTCCAGTGTGAAAAAAGAAAATCGCTCATCTCTGCTGTATAATTTGAGCTAAACTAATAACTAGTCATAATATCGCCCTGCTAATGTCCTGCGACATACATGACTTTGAACAGTATGGGGTCTATATTAAAGGTCCACAGGGTTTCCCATGATTCTGCAGTGGATGAGATGCCACTTCCTTTTAAAGCCCTTCAGTGCTTGCTGGTGTTTGTGACTTAGGGTCTCAGTGTGGCTCTCCACACCCCCTGATGATACAGTTAATTAAGGCTCGGGCCCAGACAACACTGCTGAGACTCTCACCCACCACACCATCTTCTGCCCCTGCAGCCGCTACCACCACCGCCACCACCACCCTTCCTCTCCTCAGCTCCGCAGCTCTGCCAGGGCCTTTGGGATAGCAGAGCACCGGAGCTGCACCACCATCGGGGCCCCTAACGGGATTAGGAGCCCTCTGAAAATAGGACCTCAGCTCAGAAATCCTCTCACCCAGCTTCATCTGCCCAGAGGATCCCCCCTCAATTCATCCCCAGACCTCTCCCCTCCTTTCTCCCCCCCCATAGACTGCTCCACCCGAGCTCCGTTTTATCAATTAATGTAATAAAAGGTGGAACAAAGAGCTTTCTTTCCCCCACTCTGTAATTAGAGGGGGAGATCTCCTGAGGACTGGCATTCCTTGGGCCCGAAAAACATGATTCTCACTCCCCCCTCCTCTCTGCCACCACCACTCAAGCGGAACATGGCTCCTCGATGTATAAGGGTGATAATGTAAATGTAGTGTAGTCTGCCAGGCAAACCCGGCACAACCTATTTTGCAGTAGCTTTATCTAAGTGTGAACAAATGAATGTAGCATTTGGAAGAGTGATACATTATTAACTCTAATTGATTCCCTTATAACACTATACATTTACTGTTACTTTCACTTTGATTCGCACACGTACATGTACTCTGAATCACTGTCCCTATTCTAACACGTTATGTGTCAACGCACACTGTTAACAAATGTGATAAAACCACCTGAATTGAGAATATCAGGTATGGCGTCTGCCTATGTGTGTTTTTGTCTGTTAAGGTGAGATACGGTAGACTTTGCCGTGTCTTCTCTCCCACCAGTCTACACGGGTGTGAAAATAAAGGAGAGAGACAGTGTGCCCGCTTTCACAGCCACTGGAGCTTTCGATAGAAATTAGTTTTACAACATATGCAAATGTTCCCCCTCGAAAAAAAATGGGGGTCTTTAAGTGACAGGTTGATATGTGATTAAACGACAATTAGAGTGCTGAAAATAAGTGTCGGCAGTAGGTCAAGCACTCTGCAGCTCAGCTAAAAGGTAGCAGACTATTGAGGAGAAAACATTCCCAGGCGGAGGCCAGGAACAGGACCCAAAACAAATTAGAGAGGTGAAGGGGGAACAAGGTTGGCACTCTGTTCCAATAAACCCACAACAAAAACAAGTTCTATGTTTTGCCTGGATGACAAAAGACAGACTATTCGCATTTAGTGAAGGATGGTTCTTTGAGTAAGCCGGAGCTTTACATGATTCATCGCCTTTGTTTTAAGTCTATAGATCCAGTCCCAAAGCTGATTGTGTGGCTTGAGGTGTTTTACTGTAACAGTTGAATAGAATACTTAACCTCTCAAAGCACGATCAGGATGCTCTGATTTCACGCCGGTGCCCCCAGCAAGTTTTTGAAACCTTTTTTTCTGATCTACTGCAGGCTTCACCCCTCCACTCAGCTGCCCTTTAAGTTAAAAAGTAAAGAGACATGAGGGATCCTGTGTCTTTTTCTGTCGCTGTCGTTCACCAACAAACACATGCACTCCCACAAAAATGCACACATACACACACAGACATACAGGCAGAGACATAAAAGGGCTCACGCTTATTCTGGCAACAGATGGCCCTGTCCCTATAATCCCCTTTGATGCTGCAGTGGGCAGTGGCTCCTGAACATCTCTGAAGCCAAAGCCTCAACAAAACTTGAGCTACTTTTCCTTTAACTGACCCCAATTGCCAAGGAGCTGTCAGCTGTCAGACCTGGTTAAGAGTGTCTTTACTGGGGGAGAATGAAGGGCACAGGTTTTTTTCTCTCACTCCTCTCTCCTCTTTCAGCTTCCTGTTTGTTTTCTGTCACTGGCGGTTCATTCCACCTCCACGGCACGGCTGTGAAAGCAGGTTGGCCATTCTGACTCGTACTATAGACAGCGGTTATTTCTTCCCCCTCATCCTCCAGCGGGCAAAAGAGTGAACGTCCCCATGCTGTAATATTAGAGCCACAGATGGCAGGAGGTGGGTTAAGAGGCTTAGATTTCATCCAAGAGCTCACCTTAATTATTACCAATTGCACAAAAGGAGGCATTTCTAACTGCTTGTATAACCTGTTGACTGTATATGTAGAAAAATTACAGAACTACAACTATTTTTGCACAATTTGTTTTCCTTTCCTTTCCATTTTCAACTGGTATTTTCAGACTTTTTCTTAAGTGGGTGCTTCAGTAGAAAGTCAGCCAATTGATGCTGATGAAATAAATCTACTATCTCCAAAGAAAGTGATAAAACCCCCATGATAGTAATGAGCACACTAATAGAGTTTTAAAATAATTTAACGCCTTTATCCTCACTTTCACTGCCTTGAAAAGTCAGCTGTTGTTTAATTTAACACCTTTCTGCCAGAAGAACTATTCTTTTTAATTTGGTAATACTGTTTTATTCCTATAGTCTCTGATTGTAATGTTGAAGTACAGAGTTTTGTTAAACATCTCTGATTAAATTGAAAGGTACTAAACGATGTGAATGTCTGAGTGAACCAGCACTATGAAGCACTTTGCTTTCTTATTAATTTTGCACTGTAAATAGAATCACATATGAACTTCTGTCTTAACCTTTGTCTTGAATAATTTCCCTCAGAGAGGAGGGAGCTCCGTTCTCGGGACCTCTAATTGGAGGACAGCAGTTAAATGTCTCCTCGAGTGCAGAGGCTACTGATTGCACGAGTCTTTTCTGTTTCATTTGGAAAGTACCAGTTTGTAGCGCAAATGGGGAAACCCTAATTAGTGCACGTTAAATGTGTGATTTCAGAGAAATCTTTCTCTGTTCGATAATGTATTATCATGTGAGAGCTTTATGGGATAATCATCACTGAGATTTGCTCACGTTTTCAGCAGGTCTGCTGAGATGCATGTACGTAGCTAATGGGATTTGGCTTTTTTTTCAATCCCTCTCCTGTGGCGTTATGGAGCTGGCAGCTGAACTTGAACGGATGCGCATGGTGCTGAGTCGTGCACAGGACTATTTCAAGACTGAAATGCGATTGTTTTAATACTTTAATCCACCTGTCCTTGGCATTCAGGATGTTGCAGAAGTCGCCTAATTATTTCAGTGCCCTCTATCCTTCCTGGTTGAAATACAGCAGACGCAGCAGCAGCTTTGTGTTGATAAATAAGTCCATATTACCAGAATTTCTTCAATGAATTGCCCTAAAGTGAAAAAGCATTTGTTCTCAAGGCTCCTATGTGATAATACAACATAAAACTTCTGATATCTTTCTTAAATGTATACGTAATTGAAATTTTAAAAATGCATGTGTGGAAAGAGGTTGTGAAAAAACGCAAATCAAGCCATCCATTAAACAACCAGAATTCCCGGAATTGTCCCAGGTTTCATCCACAGTAGTATGCAAACACAAATATTTTCTTTTAATTAAAAAGGCCTCATCTCGCTGTATCCTCCCCCAAGCCTGCTGCCAGCTTGCAACGACCCTCCCTCAATGCACACACACACACACACACACACACATACACACACACACACACACCACTAATGCATATTCTGTTTTAATGCTTTATTCAAATCTGAACGTGTTCTCATATATAGGGCCAAACTTGAGAAAAGTGATTATTTTAATTGTGTCCTGGGCCGTAGATTCGTCCTGACTAGCTGCTAATCTGTCAGAGCCTGGTTGTCAATTGAGAACCAGGGACACCAGCAGTGACGGCTGCCCAGTTCACTGATAGCCCCCTGAGGGACAGTTAACCCTCAAACACCCCCCCACCTCCAGAGAAAAACCCTCTCTTGCAGTCTCACTCCCCACCATCCCCCCCTCAGTCTGCTGCAGCCTACCAGAACCCTTGGTGCCACTAAAAGGTTAGGAAGGAGGGGGTTAGGAGTCGGTGGTCTCTGGGTATGTGTGTGTCAGTGTGTTTATACATGTGGTTTAGTGGGGGGGTGATGACTTGATAGTAATGCATGTTGATGGTTTCAGAGATACTTCATTTCAGAAACAGGGGCCTCATTAACCATAGTCTTCGTCAGGCCAGCGAGCGGCGGGCACATTAGGGGTCCACAGGAAGTTTGAGTACAGCAGGAGAGTGCATTAGGGAGGTCTGGGGAGACACACTCCCTTTCTTCCCCTCAGTTCCACTTCCACCTCCAGTGCTTTTCTATATCTTAATGTACCTTTCAGAGGAATTCGGATAGAGGTCAATAATTATGCTCTTTAAATTATTCAGTCGAGGTCCTCTGTAATTGTGCTTTTTAGAGGCTCGGACAGCATCGTTTACTGCGGCGCGCTCAGGGCAAGGCCTAACCGGATAAATGATGGCCTGTATTGCAGGAGAATCAGTTTATCTTACTGCTTTCATCACTAACCGATGTAGGAGTTATCCTGATTGCTAAAATTTTAATGTGTCAACATGAAATGAACAAATTAATTCACTATTTGTCAGCTCATTAACTTCAGGGCACTTAAACAGGAAGGTGACAGGCCTCACTTGTGGGCATGTTGGTGTTGGAGACCTCGCAGATTACCAGCCGCTGTGTGGGAATGTTTAGTTTGGGACGCAACCATGTTATTTTTGTTACATCGAAGAGAGAAAAGCACAAACTGCAAGGGTAGCAAAAAAATCCCCAAACTTTCTTTACAAAGCCAGCGCCGACAACGTTTGACTGCACATGATAACATCGTCCGTCCGCACAACAAGTCCTCTTTCAGCTACAGATTATTAACACATCGCTGAAAGCGGCAGAGAGCATTGCGCTGTTGTCACAGGGGCTAATATTTATACTTTTGGGAGAGGCATTGACAAACATGTCAGACACCTGCAGTGTTTAGTACGTGCTACTGCAGTTTGGTGTCAAAGAAAGAGCCTGTACAGTAGAGTTTTGTTGGGGCGAGAGGAAGACTGTAATTACTGTCTGGCGATTCATCTAGTCACTGCATAAAATAGTGTTTATCCAGTCGCCCGTGTTTCTGTCGTGGCTGAGGGAGGGGACGGTCATGTTTTGCACAACTGAGACAGCTAGGGCAATCAGGAAAAGAATCGTGACTCCTAAACATTCAGCCTTTCTTTCTTTTCTCTCTCATCCTTTCTTTGTCTCTCTCTCTCTCTCTCTCTCTCTCTCTCTCTCTCTCTCTCTCTCTCTCTCTCTCTCTCTCTCTGCCTCACTCTTTCCCGGGTTGCCTTAGAAAATGAGATCTCCCTCTCACCCCCCCTTTTTGACACACCCACACACAAATAAACATAAAAAGCTAATTTGTTAGCACCCTCATTTCAGAGGCCTGAGCAAGAGAATATTGTTGGAGGGAAAAGTAATGCTTTGTCAAATGTTGACATGTGTTGCAAACATGGGGCCTTCAGGAGCAGCAGCGTTTCATGGAGTGGCTCAGGCACATTGTCGGCACATGAAGAGAAGATGCTTTGAAACAAGATTAGCCTCCAAATGGCCCTGCCTGCCCCCCATCCATACGTGCATAATGTATGTGTGTGTGTGTGTGTGTGTGTGTGTGTGTGTGTGTGTGTGTGTGTGTGTGTGAGTGTGTGTGTACATGTGCGCCTGTACTAAGATGCTAAATGATCAGATCCATTGAAATATTTGTGGGCCTGTTTTCTTGCAGAATGAATCTGGGTGTCATGTGCTGTATATCACCGTACAGCAGAAGGTGTGTGCACACATTTGTCCTGCTGCAAGGCCCCATTGTCTGGCACATGGTTTGGCTTGGTTGCATTGGCCAGAAAGCACACATCGCAGTCACTGAAGCTGCCTCCCCTTGGCTTTGGGTCAGGGTGACACTGGGCAGGGGGAGGACACAAACTCATCACCCCCACACCCTGCCCCCTCAAAAATGAATAAAAATTGGAAAACAACATGCAAGGTCTGCCTAATACAGGAACACTTGCAATATGCTGATGTTTTCTTTTGCACACTGTGTTTGCTAAATTGCCTTTGACTGCGTGCATCAGTAATGAAACTTTATGTCCTTGTGGAGAGGGCAGCAAGTCCGTTCCAGTTAGGACCGGGACGATCTCTGCTGTCTGGCTTTTGTAAGACTTTTTTTTTTCTAATACACATCCTTATGAATAAATGAAGCCCATGAAGTCATTTTTTCCATATTTGTGTAAATTGCTTTAAAAGCATTTTATCATGTCATAAAAAAGCGCAATTGATCTGCTGGGCTTAGCCCATTGGACAGCTGTGTGTTTTGTTAATGGCCACTTTGCTCCAAGCAGCTTATTAAAAAATTTATATATAAACGCTAAAATTGCATAAATTATTTAGATACAGTAAGCATTTTTTGTTTTGGTCAGGCAGGGAGGGGCTGTTATCAGTATGGAAATTTACCTTAGTATATTATCTGCTGAAATACAGTAATATATCTGCCCAGACACATATGTGTCCTCCTTACTGCACCCCCACACATGCAGAGGCGCAGGAAAAAAAAGTATATATTTTTTGATGACTTCGTTTCAGCAACCACGGAATGTCACCCATATCCTGGTTGATTGTACTTTCGAGTTTTATGATGTTTTTCCATTGATTTGTTTCCCCGGCGCAGCTGCCGACCTCTATTGAGGGACGAACGTAATCAGCGCTGACGCAAATTAGATGGTTATTCGTTTCGAAAATTGACAGAAAAACAATAAAAAAGATGAAATGCTCCCAAATCAATAGATATAATGAAATTCAAATAATCCGAGAGATGAGGTCTCCATGGCAACTGATAATGTGGAAAAGAAAACAATTTAATAAAGGACAGACACGCTTTGAAAACAGATTGGGGAGGGGGGTGGCTGTAAAGCGGGGAGAGGAGAGCAGAGGAGAGAGGAGGTGGGGAGATAGAGGGATAGAGAGAGGGAGGGAGGGAGGTGGGTGGAAGGGTGTTTGTGGCTGTAGTGGTTGCTCTATAGCTTGTTTCCCCCGGCGTGTGAAGGATCTGTGTCTGTCCCAAGGACACCGGAATAATTAGAAAAGCTTTCAGGCCAGAAAGTGCAGATTCAGGTTTTAATACACAAAATTATTTCAGGGGCAGTGAATCGGAAAACCATTTGTTGGTGACCTTCCTGAGAGGCCTCCCCCTCCCCGGTGCAGGGCAAGATGGAGGCTATGTGGCAGCACCGCCTGAGTTATGGCATATTTGTGTTTTTATAGAGGCAGGGGGAATGGAGTTGGGGAAGTTGGGAGGGGGTTGTGGGGGTAAATGTGTGTGTGTTAGTATAGTGTGAGTGCGTGCATGGATTTGTGGGGGGTGCATGAGGGGGGGTCATAGGAGACCTTCATGTCGTGCGTGTGTGTGTGTGTGTGTGTGTGTGAGTCTGGCAGGAGTTCGGGCAGAGGGAGCGAGAGCAAAGACGAGAAGGGAGAAAGTGAGGCAGCGAGAGAAAGAGGGAAGTTGCAGATCCGGCTGTATTTACAGATCAGTTGTCAAAAGGAGCCATTTAAGGGGAATGCGCCTGTTCTTGCACTGTGACAGGCGAGGTGCCTGTTTAAAAGCAAAAGACAACTATGAACCTGAGAGGGAGATAGTCAAACACAGGCTTTTTCTGTTGAAGACAGACAGAGCAGAGGGTGACGAGGGAAGCGAGTGGGTGTTAAGTGACTTCATTTGTAGTCTATTTAAGGTATGTTTTACTTGTCCTTGTGCTGCTCCTCCAACATCTAATACAGAGGCTGCGTTCTAGTTAGTACAGCAAGGGAATAATGATTGAGTGCATCGTTCTTATTTCCTGTAAATACAAATGACTTTCCATCATCTGCCTAAAAACCTGTATATAATTTCAGTCTTGCTGTCAAGGGAGATTTGCTACTGATGCAAACATTGATAAGAGTCGACCAAAAGCACAGCTCTATTTCCCTCATTAGCTTATCACGACTTTAAGTATGTACACTTTCTGGTGGCTTTAATCAACATCCGTGTCCTGCTCTTTTAACATCCTATTTTCTTTATTACTCTTTGTCAACGTTTTGAAGGCAGTCTGGTTGGGCGTTGGAGCCTTGTCTGACAAGTACTGACTACCATTTTTGTTTCATTAGAAGGCTTTGTTTGACTGAAATAAAGGTGATCCACCCTCTGTTCAAATGATACCAACAGCAGGTCCGGGATATCTCCTCTTGAGTGCAGATACCCTTATCCTGTTCCAGGGAGCAATAAATGGAAAAACAAGTCCTCACGCAAAGCCTAGCCTGATAATTACTGTACTGATATTTTAATAGCAGGATCAGGATCAGTGATTTGCTGCAGTACACGTTATAAAATGTAGGCAATATTTGATAAAAATGTAGGCTCAAAGTCCCATTCTGTTAATCTGTCATCTGTTTAGATGCCGTTGAGGTCTTACAGGAGGTTTTTTGGAAATAATCTGGGGCACAATTTACAAATAAGGTGCACAAACGTCTGCACGCACACCCTCCTATCAGACTTTTAAACACTGGTTTTACTCCTGTTACTTTAAGAGAAAATTTTCCACACTTTACTCAGTTGTTAACACCATGTTGTACACAAGATAATTATGAGTTTATTTAAACTCTTAACAGTCAGATCTTTGCTTCTTTTAACTTGGCCCGTCTGTTTTCCCGCTTAAAAAAAAAAAAAAAAAAAAAAGCCAACAATGATCTGACATTCTTCAGCAGGACAGCTAATATTCTCCCAGTATTGATATTGCAATGTGAAAAGTGCCCCACAAGTAGGAGAGAAACTAGAAATTCCCCACTGTACACTAGCTAAGAGCCTTCAAATCTAACATGCCAGTGTCAATGAAGTGTGTTTTCTTTTTTTAAATAAAAAAGGGAGACGGAAATATGAGAGTGGATCGGCTGTGTGTTTGTGTCCACATGCACACTGACACACACACACACACACACACACCTACACACACACACACACACACACACACACACACACACACGGGGCACAAAGCACATGTTATCACTGTCAACAGCAGCAGTAGCAAACAGCGGCAGTTGTTCACTGTGTGTGTCTGTGTATGAGTGAAAGTGTGTGTTTAGTACCCACACTCTCTCTCTCTTTGGCTGCTTCCTCTGAGAGACCCACTGTAAGTCAATCTGTGTGTGCATATGTCTGAGTGTGTGTGTGTGTGTGTGTTTGGGAGTTTGCTACAGTACTACACTTGAGGGGGCCAGGAGCCAGGACCGAGCCCGGCCGAATGGAGCTGAACAGGGCCGAAAGGGCTGAGGGCCAGTTCCCTGTGCACGCTGCCCACTTCACACCTGTCCTGCTGCCACGCACACACTCACACAAGCTGGTTAAAAAAAAAAAGCATGCATGTGGGGTTATACAGCCGTGCAACTGCGCTCCACTCTGCACAGGGCTCTCATTGTAGCGGTGACAGGAGGGCGCCCGTTAAGTGGCTCTCTCTTCCTGGGCCCCGTGTGCGTATTGGTGTGTCTGTGTGTCTGTGTGTGTTTTGTTCTCCCATGTGGCTGTGGGGTGGAGAAGGGCGATGAAGGACCCCTACTGGTAAAGTGGGTAAACTCACACAGCCTCGACATCTGTGCACAGAGAGAGAGACCGAGAGAGAGAGAGAGAGAGAGAGAGAGAGAGAGAGAGAGAGAGGGAGGAGAGAGATAAGGAAACAGGGGGAGGGCAAGGAGGGAGGAGAGATAGACGGAGAGAGAGGAGGACAGAGTGGGAAAGAGGGAAAGAGGAGAGAGGGGAGGGAGAGGGTGAGAGAGAGAGAGTGTGCAGAGGCTTGGCAGAGAGAGCAGTTGAGGAGAAAATGCCTTGCTTTGTGGAGAGAATTCTTCCAGGGCAGGAGGGAGAGGTGAGACAGAGCGCTGAGGGCGGTCTGCTGCCAGGTAAGACTCACCCCTCCCCACCACCCACCCCCAACCCACCCACCACCTCCCCCTCCCCCTCCTCCTCCTCCTAGTCCTCACCCCATCCCTCTCACTCACAGGGGTTCAGTGCTTACCTCGAGGTGCACTGGTTACAGCTACTAGTTGAAGTTGGACTGAGTTAGACATGCATGTGTGGTGATGCTGTGTGTGTGTGTGTGTGTGTGTGTGTGTGTGTGTGTGTGTGTGTGTGTGT
>JAQQZY010000027.1:35086957-35130192 GCA_030068375.1 Ostorhinchus rueppellii | reverse complement strand
AGTTAGACATGCATGTGTGGTGATGCTGTGTGTGTGTGTGTGTGTGTGTGTGTGTGTGTGTGTGTGTGTGTGTGTGTAAGGAAACAGCAGGTGTAAAGTTGTCATGTTTGTTTTGGGAAAAATGTTTCCACTTTTTTAGAATTCCATCCTAAATCCAGTAAATGTCAGTGATGTGTTGAATTAATTTTAATGATCTTCCTCTTCCTGAAAAGTTTTGGTGTTTACTTTTTTGTGTTGCGCCTCAACTCTCTACAGTTTCACTTTTTGTGTTTTACAGTCACATTTATTATTTTATGTGCTGAACAAGGACGGAACTAAGTATATCTACAGTTTGTGAACTTTAGCTGTATGTTCACTTACCCTCATGTTGTCCTGTTGAGTGACACTGTGTTTTTTATTTTTTTATTTTTATGGGTTGTAGTTGGAGTGTTGTAAAAGATTTATTACATTAAATCCTGAACTTGCAATTTTTAATCTACTTTTTTATTTTGCAGATTACAACTAAATTACTGTGACGTAGCTAAAATAAGCTTACATTGCTTCATAAATGTTAATGTGTCAGTAATATTGACTATGATTGTATGCTGATGCTCTATTTTTATGTATATTTTAACTTTTTTATTAAAATAATGTCACTACTTTTAATTAAACAAAGATGATTTTACACAGTATTACTGAACTTTAAAGCAGACACTTTTTATTTCTACTTTGAGGCCATTTTCAGGCAATAAAAGTAATTAAAGGCTCTGCAAACACACTTTAATATACTTCCGTGGTAGGATAATATGATCTAAATACACCGTAGCTGAGTGCAGCGGCTAAAAATAGAAATATTTCAAAAGCACCTAAAATTTCTCTTCTCCACCGTCAAGTGCACATCTTTTCCGATCCGACACGAAGTAATTTGCGGTGTTGGTCGAGATTGACTTGGATGTTTAGATACAGATGTTATGATGGAGAGGTTTGTCATCAGAGGGATTTTCCACTCTGCTGATGTAAACAGTGCCTGTTGAAGAGAGGCTAGAGTCCTTTTCTCCCTTGTGGAGACATGGTTCTGAGAGGAATAATCCTCTTCGTGTACAATTAGATTTTCTCCTTTTAGTTAAATAAATACTGTGTCTGTGAACATAAACACAGATTTACATGTGGGCCTGTGGGTGTCTGGGTCTCAAACAGCCCTCTGCCTCAGTCCAGGCCTGATGCTTCTTGTCGAGGCCCAGAGAAAAAGAAAGAAAGAGAAAAAGAAAGAAAGAGAAAAAGAAAGAAAGAAAGAAAGAAAGAAAGAGAAAGAAAAGAAAGATGAGGCAAAAGTTGGCTGGCTCCAACTTCACGCTTGCTGTTTATTTGTTTTTATAACAAATGGAACCGGCTTCCCGAGTGAAAGGTGAAGTCAGAATTGAATTTGGCTTGCGTTACCGTGGCGATCTGGCAACCGCTCTGTCGTCCCATAGGACTGCTCTGGTTGCTGTGTGCCGGGCGCGTGTGTTTGTTATTTAACTGGCTTGTGTGTACGCTACTGCTCTACATGTGTAGTGTGTGTGTGTGTGTGTGTGTGTGTGAGCAGTGGGTGGTGGTAGCAGCATTCACGAGAGAGACATTTTACTAAGCAGACATTTCCCCCTCTGTTTTCACTCTGACCTGGTAGGAGATTGATGACTGAATTGTGGAGTACATGTTAACAGTAACTGGTGATTTATGAAGATACTTAGGGTAAGTGAGGCCGCACAGGCTGGAGGGGAAGAAAAAGATATAGCCTTTTAAGTTAATGCAAAAATATAGCCTTTTTAAGTAATAATTGTTATTACTACTGCAGGGGTTTGGAGAGAGGTCTGAGTTAGAGTTGGATGTGCTCAAAGTGCAATGGTAGGCTTTTCCATTGGCCAGACGCCTTCCTTTGTGTTTGGCTTGTGTAACTCAATTGAACTTTTACAAGTATTGTCTTAAAATAAAAGGGACATGATGAAAAACGCGTGTTTTAGACAGGTGAATTCATAAATATCAGATATAGATTTATTTAGCTAAATCCATTTAAATATTTTCAGATCTTTGAAAGAACAGAAGCACTTTTCGCCGCGTCTACCGCAGTGGAAAACTTTTCTTGGATGAACCCTTGCACTGCAACAAGTGCACTGTGTGTTTTGGCAGACCCCTTTAGCCAAAGATCCCTCAGAAAATCCGCATGCAATTTTAGAAGAATCAGATTCTTTCCCTTTGCTTGGCTCGTGAACTTCCTTGATATTATGCACACAGAGAATCCTCCCCTCTATTCAAATATGAGATTCAGTCCACTTGAATGTGATCTATAGCATTTTTAAGGAATAAAGCAATTTTAGGGAATACGGAATAGTGCTTCCCCTGGAAGAGGGATGGCTTTCATTTTTTTTCAAGGCACCTCTTAGACTGAGTGAAATGTTTCCCCTGTTCGCTCAGGGACGACTTTATTTCTTACCAGGGATTTAACACTCACTCAGTCCCCTCATAAATACAGCGTCCCTCAGCCCTTTGCTAGCTATAACTCATGCACTAACTCTCTAGCTAACTAAACTCATATAGCAGAGCCAACACTTGTTTGTCTTTTACCTTAGCCACTCTCTCTCACTCTCCACTGTCTTTTTTTTTTTTTTTTCCTTCTCTGAACTGATTTATGACGTGACAGAATCGTCTCTGACTACCGACTCACCAGCCTCCTGCGCTGATCTCCGTGGCCCATTGGTGGAGTGGGTTTTAGCAGAAATGTGAATTTGAATATGAGCCAGGCTAATCTCCTTGAGGCTATTTAGAGTGAGCCTAATGCTCCAAGAATGAGCGAGAACAACACAGGAGAAAATGCGGACGTCCCTCCCAGCGTGTCACAACACAACTCAGGTCTCTAAAGAACAGAGCGAGTCTTTGATTTACTGATGAAGATCCCACTGTAAGGCAAAGGACATAAAATTCCTGCTTTCATGGCACCTGTTGAAACCTTTCATCTCTAGTCTTTGAGCGTGGTTAGGGTATTTCTTTCTGCTTTTATCACATTAATCTGTGGAATCTTTACTTTTTAACATCTCTCTACAGTAAATCAGACACACACGGGTGCTGATAACCTTTCATGCCATTTCACTTGCAGCAGATGAAGTGTTCAGGTGGGATGTTACACCACGAAGGAAACCTTTAATGATGTTGTACCGATTGGCATTTTGGGAAGCTTTCTGGCATGGTTCACTTACTGGTTGTTAACTGCCTGCTGGTTCCTTCTGTTCTCCCCATTCAGTCCCGATGGCCTTATACTGACAACTCCTCAAGCATCTGAAGACCCTCTGAAGTCAAAATCGCCCATTTTGATGTCTCATGGCAGCACCCGGCGTTTTGTTGTATTTGCGTCTGAAAACACAGGCCACGCTTAGAGGAATTACCCTCAGCACTCGTTGGTATCCGATGGGGGAGGAGGGTTCCTCTCCCTCCTCCCTGACATCTCCCTGCTCTCCTTGCTGTCCTTCCTTTCTTTTTGATCTTACCATCAAATCTTCTCCAGTTTTTATGAGTGACGTTTACCCAAGTGCGGCTTGGGAAATGGCTGGCTGAAGAAGACATTTGAGAAAATGCGCCTGAGCAAGCTATCACCTTTGATAAAGCCATAGTTCCAGTGGGAGAGGAAGAAGAAAGCCAGAGAGTAGGAGCATTGTTGGTAATGAAAAATGCCATGCAAGAGGGAGCATCTCTCTGATCCCAGCCTATTAAACCAACAATGTATAGGACAACAGATACTGCAGTGGAACATCAAGCACTTCCATGTGGTTGTCCCTCACTTTTTTGACACCGATGCCTCATCTTTGTGGGTCTAAGGTACTACACTCTGCTCCACCATCTGATCACCAGGGGAAAACGTTCCCATTGTGTGTTTCTGTAAACCATAGATACAGTGTCTTTAGAGAATCTGGTGCTTTTACCAGGAGGTGGCACACAAAATGAAAGAATTACTGCATTCAGAGAATTTGGGCCCATTCCAACTTTGTTTTCAAGTTCAATCAATAATTACACTTGGATAAGAGTCAGAAAAAGATCATATTTGTTCCAATATTTAACAAAACACTTTTTTTAGTCTTTGCTGATATTTTCTGTTTTAAATCATGCCATGGCATCTTTTCCTCAACTCAATTAAGTTCTGCCTGTGCCAAATTGGACCTTAGTAATACATAATTTAAGTCAGAGATGGCAAAAAAAAGTTTTTATTGTAGCGTTGACATCATACACATCAGTGGTTTGCAGAAATCTACAATCCCAACATTTTTTGAGAAGAGGGATGCCAGTTTACAAATCAGCTGGCATCAAATAATGCATTAACACTGGCACGACTTCATCTGTCTCACCAGTTGGCAAAAAAAGTGCAAAGGCACTGAAAAGCACTGCAAAAGATCAAGAAACGAGGAGGAACTGGAGGCTAGTCAGAAGCAGAGAGAGCAAGAAATGTTAGCTTTAGTAATTACTACCTCCACGGAGGAGCCGTGGAGAGGACAGTGAGGCAAGCAAGTGTGCGAAGGAGGCCCCGTGTGCAGATAATGAAGGGGTATCATTGTAGTTCTGACAGCGTTAATCTTAGAGTGCCTCACAGTGTGTCCGTGTGTCTCTATCTGGCTGTGTGTTTGCTCTGTGCAGCATATGTATATACTGCTGGGGTGTATGTAGGTCGTGTTACAGTGCCACTGACTCTCGCCCCACCAGTGAGACCATCCAGCCCACCTGACAGCAGAGTTTACCCTACCATTTTGACACTCGCCGCCTCTCACAGCACCGTTAAGACAATCTTGAAACTGTGCCGGCTCACAGCAGCACTGGGATCACCTATCAGCACCTGAACTCTCCTTCTAATGCAGAGGAGACAGAAAGAGGAAAGAGGGAAAAAAGGAAGAGAGCAGTCCAACTTTCTTTGTGCCCGGCTTTTTCTTTTCTTTTTTTCGTCTTCTCATTTGAAGTTGTGAGGCACTCATTTAAGCCTCATTGCACACCGACACTCAACACACGCGAAAGTGTTATGAATATGTATCAACACAGCATATGGCAGCAGTAGCGCTGGGACTAGGTGTGTCCAGAAGGTAGAGTGCTGCTGATGCATTATTCTCCATTCAAATTACCACAGTAAGAATGCAGCCGGGAGATGAGAGGTGTTCACCACCTCTTTAGACGGGGCAGGAGAAGAAGTTGGATCATGCGAAACAGCAGGAATGGAGGAGCTGTGATGAGCACAGTAGTAGGCTGACAGAGTTTCCTTGATTTGGTAGGTTTTTTTCGGCAGGTTCAAACCCAGCACTCACTGACACGAGCGTGATTAAAAGTGATATTTCTGACACATTAGGATGCGCACGGGAAGTAACCTCCTCTAAAGCGTTCATTATTAGATGCATGACAGACCTGAATATTTATAAAATAGGTTTTAATAATTAATAGCAGCAATCTGCTCCCGTAATTCATCAGATTTGCACTTCAACAGAGTATCCGTTTTCACTTTAAAATAATAATAAGAGGAATATTAATGTTGCAGAAATGTAAAACGGGGAGCTGGATACAGCCCAAATACGCAAGCGCTCCATGTTCTCCTCTGAAGCTTTCCTTTAACCTGTCACTTTTCAAACAAAATTACATTTTAAGAGATCAGCACTGCACCGTTTAAGAACCTTCAGTTGTTTGTGCATGACAATTTACTGAGTGGCTTCTCACAAATGTAGCAAGTCATAAAGATAAAGATGCAGGAAACAAAGTGGGTTTGGTGTAGAATGCTAAAGTAGTTGCTGTGGTTTTATCAAAAGCAAATTTATTTGTTTGAGTCAACTTAGCAGCACTTCCTTTTGTATGCTGAGACCCAAAATAGACAGCTTTTTTTCCTGTAAAGCTGCTTTGCTTGTTTCATCGTCACAGTCATTTTTTTCCCCCCTCCCTTCTTCGGAGGGTTGTCTTATGACACCTTCAAATTCAGTCACAGCACATTCCTCTTTCGACTGAACTCCCAGAAACAACAATGTTCGTGTTTTAGGTGAAAAGTGGCGCGTTTAATTCCGCCCTCAGTTCATATTGAACTTTTCAGTAAAGCATGCTGTTTTAGTGCTGTCGCTGATGCAGTGGCATGTTTATCCTTACTGTGGATCAGCTTTTCCTGAGTGTGAAGAAGTGTCAGTGTGCCTATTTGACAGTGTGTGTCTCACAGCAAATGATGTGACCTGCAGCCACTAGACAGAGAGAAGCAGAAGGAGAGCACAGAGTACAATGCCCTGCTGTCTACAACCCTGCAAGCAGGAGTGCAACACACATGCACCAGCACACACCGTTTAATATTGGTTACAGGCACTCTGCTCTATATGTTTACACTGTATTGTGCACTGTAAACCAACCACAAAGACAAGCTGACTCTTTAAAATGTCAAACATCATCGCAGCCCTATTATCACTTGCATCCTGCTTATCAGAAAAGTAGAAGATAACTGAAGTAAAGTTTTGGCAGGGGACTCAGAGCCGGAGGGGCTAAAAAATGCAAATCTCACAAACAGGAAGGCTCACTCTCAATCACTTCCTCTCTTAGCCCTACAAAGAATGTATTTTGATCAAAATTTAATTGTGCTTCAAGAAGACAGCATTGGAAATAAAAGGGGGAAAAAAGTGAATAAGTGTTTATAGAAGCTTTAGCACACCGTGGGTCATGTTTGGACAGGTAGACAATCTGCCCAGAATGACATTTTAACGGGCACCTGTGATTCATTCTACCACGGATAAAGTCCAAAAGAGGAAAAGTCTGTCAGGCAGAGCAAATGTTTTAATGGCAGCCAGGGATCGATGTTGTCAGTGCAAGCATCCTGTCTGGAAATGGAAATGCATGCTTCTTTCGGGTTAATGTCACCTGCTTCTTATGTTTTAGAGGAGGTAAGGGGGACAGAGGTCAAGAGATCTGATGAAAAAGTGGGAAAAAAAGAGAAAAATTCCCAACCAGGCCGTATTTTAGGAAATTGCTTGAAAAACATTGACTTACACCGTTTCTGAAGGCCTCTGTATCTGAAAAACAAATTTGAAAAGTAACCTTGGAAATCAATTAAGCGGTCCCAGGGAGCCGGAGGGAGAAAAAAAGAAGGGAAAGGTCCACCCTTATTTTTCCCTTTTCCCCCCTCCCCATGTGTCTTTTCCTCCTCCACTTAACAGGGACTTGAATCTGCCCATTCCAACACTGTGTTATGTGAGGAGGCTTTGTCAGCGTAGGGTTTTTTCTTTTTTTTTTTAACAAGAGTGCCTTATATGCTGTCAAAATGTCTTAAGAGTCTTATTAAAGAAATGCCACAGCTCATTTCCTTGTAATGCAATTCATATGCTGGTGAAAGGGGGCATGTCTAAAGATCTAAACAGCTTTGCTTTTTAGGCTTCACATTAGGGGTTATCTGTGAGGGCTTGTCATTGATTGACATTATCTGGCCTGACAGGGCCTGATATCAAGGTTAACCTCATGGACAAAAGTGCCACCCGCACGGACACACAAACACACTCGCACTCGCACTCGTAGTCAAATAAGGCACGCTCTCCTCAACTTCCTGTTGAGAGGTGGCGCTACGTATGTGTGCTGGCTTCATCTGTGTGTGTGTGTGTGTGTGTAAGCCAGGTGGAGATTTCCAGACTTAATTGATAACTAATGGAGCGGCGTGTGCTGAGTTTACCCTGGAGGATTGACACTGAGTGTGTGTGTGTGTGTGTGTGTGTGTGTGTGTGTGTGTGTGTGTGTGTGTCCTGTGGAGAAATGGAGGGGGTAGGTGATGGAAAGAGGATGGAGATGACTTACTCAGCAGTGCAGCTCCGGATCTTGGTAAATTAAATATGGCCCCAAAGATAATGACATGGGGTGACACACACACACACACTAGTCTGGACGCTTCCGACCTCTTAGGCCAGCGGGTCGCCCACTTCCCTTTGCTACAAGATTAAGGGCAGGATTCACTTTACGTTGTGCATAATAAAAACCATATCATAATACAGCAATTCTGTGATATTTAAGTCATTTCAAGACCGTCATCTACAGTATACCATGATTTCTGTAGCTGGAGTGGAAAACATGCCTCAAAAAGGGATAAAAGCAGGATTCAGTTGTTGCATTGTGGTGCTACTGTCACAGAATTTGACAAACTGGATGCAACTATATCGTCAACTTCCAGAAGTAATTTTTTCAGATTTTTTTTTTAGCCGTGCCTCAGTCAAACTCTTGGCATAAGCAGTTCTGTGAATGAGCTATTCAGCTGAGAATGTAGGCGATTTAGGGGGGGGGGGGGACAAAATGCCAATTATTGTACGAAGGCGATAATATGCAAAAAAGTGCGTAGCGTCCTTAGCTGAAGGCCACTGTAACATAAGACTAAATATAAGAAATAGTGACACAGGTTTGTCAGATCTATTTCGATCCCCTGCATGTTTTAGTAAATGTATGAAAATCTGAGATGGGTGTGTGTCGCATATTGTGCGATGCAATATATTCCAGTATCAATTGGAAAGATCATCACCGTCCTCCTATCAGCCATATACACACTCATCCTCGTCTCCCCTTCTCCCTCCCAACAAGCCACAAAGGTAAAGAGAGATCCCCGTGACCAAAATACAACTGAAGCAGTTAATCTGTACAGATATTAGCTCAAGGGCCCTTGAGAGGTGCACCGCTGAGCCCCTTCTCCACTGTACTACCCACACTGCCTTGCTGCCGCACCAAGAACAGCAGCCATGAGGGAGGGACACAGGGGTCGTCTGCTCATTTACCATGGCGCTTGGCTTATCAAATTGCACTCTTGGTGTCATGAAACTGAACATGGGAGCTCAGCTTCAAAAACAAAGCTGCAGAAATAAATTTCCCTTGTTTCAGCCTCTGGAAGCACAGGGACCGCCAGCAATTGTGTATTTTTTTTTTTTTTTTTAAAGCAAAGTTGTTGCCTCTTGCAAACACTTACCAATGAAGCCGCTGTCTGGTGCCAGCTGTGAGTCCAGATTTGATGTACAATTTTAACAAGTTGGCCGTGTGTCCCATGAATTACCCTAAGCAGCAAACTGAATAAAAGTTGGCTGTTTTGGTTCGTGGCTGTCAGAATGGGTCTTGTCACTCATGTCAGATGTTTTTTTTTTTCCTCCCCCAGAACATTTTATGCTGCTTGTCCTCTGTTCTGGAAAATACCATAATTACTCTGTTTGTGATGAAGCTGGAGGGCGTATTTGTCCTCAGATTTCAACTTTCCTGCCTAATTGCCCTCAAGTTCAACGTCTTTCCTCTTCCGCTTGCACTTGAGATATACTTAGTTTTTTTCAGCCATTGTCTCCGTATGTAGTTGTTGTGTGCGTTACTCGGGCTGTTTGTATCTCCCTTTTCCTGCAGTGCCTTGTTTGTGTTTTGTGGCCGTGTGACGGGAGCGTGGCGTTGGCTGAGGGCATGTGTTTGATAACAGCCTGTGGACGGAGCTGAAGTGCAATAGTCCAAACGGGTCCTTCAAGGTCACCACCACCAGAAAGACGGCACACAATGTGCAAGGTCACATTGTAGACTAAAAGCAATAAGTGCTTTATTGATAGAAAAAAAATACAACAAGCAGGCAGATGTGCAACCAACTGATTAATAATAAAATAGATTTGTGAGAGAGGGTATGGTGCAGGGGGAGAGAAGACAGCAATGTCCTGACTCTTTATCCATGTGTCTGTACTGTATGCGTGCCTGTGTGCATGTACAGTATGCTTCGCAGTCAATCATTGATCCTGTTGTGGAACCTAAAAAACCCATTAGAAATCCGGTGGTTTGAAAAAGAACAAAATGTGACAGATTGGTGCTTGTGGCAGTTTCTCTCTGTGTGTATGTCTAAATCATTTCCGATCATCAGTGCAGTTTGTGATCTGCAAAGTACAGTATGAAAGTAGTGTTTAAAAGAAGATCATAACCAACTCACTGCTCCTGTTTTGACAGTAATCTGGGTCTCTTATACCTATCTCATCAGGATCATGTTTTATGACACAGACAACAGTCACCGTAGGTTCCTTTTTTCCATTCAGTCCCTTAATGAACAATGTGCCTTTTGTACCGTGCCTACCATGCTTTTATCTTTTTATGAAAATAAGCACAGAGTATTGGACTGTCGTCATCTTTTATGTGCCTTTATCGTTCTTCCTTTTGTGCTTTCTCTCTCTCTTTCTCTTCCCCAACCTGGCAAACCTGCTAAGTGAGTAGAGTTTCACGTTAGTCACAGATTTAGATTTGAGGTGAGGAAAAGTAAGTCCCAGTCCCAACCAGATCTGTTTCTTTACAAAGTCTCTTGAGGTAGACGGGTGCTAAGAGGTGTTCATATGCTCTACCACCCCCTCCTCTTCCTCACTGATCACTCTGGTAATCTCCCTTCTCTTCTTTTCTTGTTCCTCCAGCTCATATACCGGTCTTTACAGCCCCACTCCTAAACCCCTTCTCTACATAAACTTCTCCTCTGGTGTGCCCACCCCCAAACCCCCATCTATCAACTAGTTGGCAATGGCATTGTTTTTAATCATCAGAACCTCAAAATTATTATTATCGCTTCTGATGCGGCAATTAAAACTTCAGGTCAGAGGCACAACGAGCGGTGATCAGCAGCCGAGCTGAGAAGTTTTAATTAGACGATCAGAACCATTAATGCACAAAAAAAAGGTGTGCGCTGGGAAATTAACGGGAACGTCTTAATCAGGGTTAGCGACTCCGAAGAGGAGTCAAGTGAACAGAGAGCAAAAAACAAATCATTTCCGCACCACTGGGACAAAACTCAATTAAATATGCATGCAGAAAAATGGAAATTTCTTAGCATCGGCTGCACCGACTGTTGGAAAACTGTGGCAAAATCTCACGGCGAGGTCGGCGACCTGCTTATTGTTATTCTTGTGTAATAAAAATGAGAGAGGGACCAGATGCTGGGGTCTGTGTGTCGTGGCGTAGTTGTCCATCAGTGGCTTTCCGCTTGACTTCCTTGCGGCTGCCGCAGCCTCTCTGCCGTGCGGGGAGAGAAAGAAAAAAATAGAAAAGGAAAATACATCCTCTTCCTGCGAGCTGTAAATTTACAAAAATAAAAAAAATGATAATTTTAGGTGTGCTTGTGTGTGGCTCAGTGATTTGTCTAAAACACACACACACACAGACACACACACTTCTCACACATACATCTCCCCTGAGAGCCACAGACACAAAGGTTCACTGAGCTACACACAGGGAGCTGCCGCTTTGTCGATTAATCTGCCAAAGGTTCATAAAGTTATAACTGGGCTTTTTTAAAGACCTACAACAACTCTTGGTTGCATATTGTAAAATAATCCTTAGCTGAACAGACATCTCCCAGACCCTGTTTGTATTAATTAACTCCAGATATTGCGGGGGGCTTGTCCTTGTGTCAGTCATGTTGGAACTCAGCAGGAATCTACAACAATCCTTGTACCTGTGTTTGATTAGGTGAAGAGATAAGGCTCAGTTTAAACAGGTAATATCTACCTCTCTTATACACAGACCCTCCTGTGAGCCTGTTCCATACAAACTGACAACACTACAGGGAGTCTCTGTGTTTACTGTGCAGCACTGCCTTTGGAGAGAACTATAAATGTATTCAATTTGCCATATATGTGAGTTTACATCTTCTGTAAAATGCTTACATGTGTGTTTTGGACACATAAACTGCATGTGAAGAAGAGGCCGAGTCATGACCCTGGCAATCACAGCCACCGTTCACGTCTACGTTCTTTATCTTTAGCTGCTTTGATTACAGTCTGCGCACGTTCACACAAATAATGCACTTCCAACAGCGTTATTAGGATCTGAAACACTACTTGATTGGGCACGATATCATTCTGGCACACAAACAGAGACTCTGCATCAAAAATCCAACAAGACCTGCGGGGCTTATAGCCTGCAAAATAAGTTTGTTAGTGCAAAGGGCCACACTTGAACACAAGACTGTCATCTGGCTCTGAGAAGAACCAGCGCCTGGAATAACTTTGATGCTCCTCTTTTTGACCAAAGATGAAAAAGAACCTGCTGTAGTCCAAATGTATTCAAAATAGTTTCTTGACTTTTTCCTCAGGTTTTGGCCTTATACAGACAGTATATGGCACTCCTTTGTGGCCCTGCACTGTTTCCAGTAAAAATAATGTCACCGTTAACATAAGCACCAAGGAAAAATTTGTTTCAGCTGTTGTGCTCAAATTCTAACCTGTCTATTTTTTTTCCCAGCTCTCTGTGCTCACTGAGGTGTCTCCTCCTTGACAATTAGCACACCATGCTAAAACAGGCTGTAAATAATGTCCAGTGCATGTGACAGTGTTGTTTTTCTTTCTGATATTCATTAATAAGGCAGAATGCTTACTGGACTCTCAGGAAGGTGGGGGAGTCAGTCCCAGAGGGAAAAGTTGTTCTTTCATGTAGGTCCCCACAGATTTTATCTCATTGTACGCTATCATGCACACAAACGACTTGAGGTAAACAGCTTAGTGTTACCATAGCAATCCCTGTTGTAAGCAATGGCAAAAAGCTGCTGTGGACAGAAACCCTCAGCATAAATAATAGTTTTGACAGCTTCTATAAACCACTGAACCATAGCTTCAGGGGGAGCTCTCAATATTAAATTTGTTTTAAAACATGTTCTACCTTTATCAAACGAAACAGAATATATGCGAGAGAAGTCCGATAATTCAGTTAGAGGCCAGGTTAGATTATCAACCAGCAGCACTTGGTCCTTTGGTGTCTGCGTTGCTGTATAACTGAATATCACACTGTACATAAATAGTCACTAATGGAAAGAAACAACTATGTAGGGGTCATTTCCTACAAGGAGCTTGAGATTGCAATGCAAAGGAAATCGGTAGTTAAACCATGAAATACTGAACACGGTAAACAGAAAAAATGACCTCCTCTGCAACACCCAAATGACCTCAATCTTCCTTGCGAGAGTATTTCTGGAAAAAAAAATACTTGAAAATTTATGTCTTCCACTTCCTAATAGTTTTTCCAGCTGATTTTTTTTTTTCAAAATTGCTGTCTTCTAAAAGGTGACCCTTTCACCCCTGCCTGCAATTGTCTAACACTAAATTGTACAATAATGTGCTGCTGATATACGCCCCCCTCAAAACTACATAATTCCTGAAGTCATTGTTTCAGAGAGGAAGCCCGCAATGTAAATACAGTAACTGAGAAAGCATGTGTGGGGAGCACTGGGTACATTGTCTGGCGACGGGGTGATCTGTAAACTCCTTCAAATTGTATATCCTCTAATGATTCCACAGCTTTGCAAAAGAAAATGAAAACAGGATTTTATGTTGCACCGGTGTGATTTACATAATGCCAGCAATGGCTCACACATGATTGTGCTTGGCTTTATGGCTGAGGGAAAATTAAGAGGCTCATAGTCATTGTTATATAAAGTGAATTGAGTCTTGAAGATAGAACTTTGTTACCTTTGATATTGCATATTTTTCTCCAGTGAAATTGTGTGTCTCTAGCCCAGTATAGCGTATTGTCTAAACCACAGTGTGGCTGAGTTAAGATGGAGATCGAATACGACTTTGCAAGCTAAAAAATACGGTGTGGTTTTACGCTGTTCTCACTGAGCTTCAGCTCACAAGACTTTAAATACTGCTGAATGAAAAACGGAGCACGGCTTAAAAGGTTTATTACAACCCCGTATAACTCTAATCTGCAATAGACTTTTTTGATGTCATAAATACCGTATTACTCATTAATTATCTCCTCACTAGTTTTTAAAAGTTATTTACAACTTGATAAAGATCTGGCCTTGATTTTGAGTCTGGAAAAATGTTCTTCAGAGATGAACTTTGGTGGCTCTGGAAATAAAGTGAAAGGTAACAGAGAGTAGTTTCTGCCCTAAAAAGGCAGCTCTGGATATGGAATGCCACAGGCAGCTGTTCCTGCCTCATCAGAGGACATGTTATAAAGATAGCCCCACTTGGGTTGAAATAATGCCACCCATTCCTGCCCCAAAGCACACCCTATTGTTCAGGGAGGCCACACCAGGGGAAAATGTTGAGACTGTGTGCTGTGCCTTCTTATGTAAAACACAGCATTTTTTTGCACAATATACTCATGTTTCTCAGATCAATTGTTTAAAGACAGGAGGGAGGAGACAGAGGCGTTAGGTGCATGTTTTTGCCATTAATAAAGTGAACCCAACAGCCATTACAGAAACGGTTACTGTGTGTAATCCTATGATTAGCCAACGCGAGAACACAGCTCCAAAACGACTAAAAGCGCTCAGCATTTTGACAGCTTTAACGCTGTGCAGCCCCCCACTCAGTGGCAGGACCATAGCCTCTTGAGGTGAGAGTGAAGATAACATTTCACAGTGTCTCTATAGCGCTGTCATGTGAAGGATTATGTAGCTGTGTATTTGCTGCATGTAGTACCATAGGGGGTCTGATACCTATCTGCCTGTGGTTTCAGCTGCCTGTGCATTTTTTTCTCCTTTTATTTCCACTACTGCGTTAAACCCTGAGCTGACCATGGAGGTGTGACTTAGAAAGATATGTACAGTATCTGTCTGTGTCCTTCCAGTCCTGTGCTGGCATTGTTAAGTGCTTTTGGATGATAATAATAGCAGCAGTCGCCATTATACTACTCAGTTTGTCTCTTTTTGGCCTCATATGTAAGAAGGCCACCTTTTTATTAAGTGTAAAAGTAGAATGATAAACTGTGCTGTACATTATTTTTTAATTGTGAACAACTTGGACTTATCACTGTTTTGTTTTTGTGTTTGACAGCTGAAAGGAGTTTATGCACTGAAACGACCTCAGGAAAATCCAAGATGGCCGCCAAAAGGAAAGGTGGCCTAAAACTCAATGCTATCTGTGCCAAGCTGAGCCGCCAGGTGGTGTTCGACAGCAGCTCCCAGAATGCAGAGGGAGACCAGAGTGTAGCAGAAAACAGCGAGCGTGGCAGTTCCCACTATGATGATAATGAGAGCAACTTTCCCGAGAGTCTGAGTCTAAGTCAGAGCCTAGAGGAGGACCAGAAGAGACGTGAGGCCATTGAGAAGTGGGTCAACGGTGAGTACGGCGATGAGCCACCACTTCCCGACTGCGACGATGAGCAGGAGCATGGACTCAAAGTCAGCAATGACGAAGACGGCCCCCCTGAGGGTGTATACATGGTACAGCCCAAAGGCTGCAGCGACGATGAAGATAATGCGGAGGAGGCCGAGCCGCTGACGGGGTCTCAGGATGGCAGTTACCATGACGACAAAGACGCTGAAGACAGGGCTCCTAAAGACAACGCCTACATGGCACCAAGTGAGGCCCAGAGTCGCCAAGCACCTTTCTCCTCTCCAGGTACATTTGACACTTTATCGTATTGTTTCTGAAGTCCCGGCCACACTAACATCCACCTGTGAACAGACCTTTCCCAGTTGAATTCAGATACTTTTTGTTTTATTGTTATTTTTCTAAATGATTCCTGTACACTTAAAACTGGCTACAGTCCCGCAAACAATTGTGTGGGACCAAGATGGTGATAAAGTTTCCTACAAAATGCGAATCTAAACATATGTAGTAATGTATTTTATAGGTAAAACAAAAGAGCAGTTGCCACTAATTATCTGTTCATTCATGTTTGGTATCTGCTATTGTACCTTAATTTATGATGCATTGGCCGGAGGTGCTATTGAAAGCAAAATATAATTTATGTGAGGACACATGAAGTGGAGTTACTGCTTAGTGTCATGTCATAACACAAGGTAATGAAAGCTCACATTTGTTTGTGCAAATCCCCATTTTGACATGTGACGCTCCTTAAATTCTCTGTTTTACACATCACAATGAAAGCACAAAAAGCACAGTTTTAATTATGTACACTTCAGATGGCGTTGTAAAATAAAAAAAAGTCTCATCTCATTAAGGTGATGACAGGATAAAACACATCTTCCAAAAGATCTGTGTGATTAGTGTGGACAGTGTCAAAGTATTCCACTCCACACTATTTTTACTCTACTACATCCACATAAGCTTAAGTGTGTCCATTATTGGAAAGAGACGCTCTGGTGTTACATTATGAATAGCCAGTGACATTATTACCCTAAAGACAGATTCAACTGGCAAGTCCAGGGGGGAAAACAGGAACTTGTCAGTGTGTGGTTAACTGTATGAAGAAATTCATAAATGGAGTAGGCTTACAGCATAAGGCTGTTTATGCACTCTCCCAGCAGCTGTGGGCCAAGAGCGCATGGCTGGGCCAGGCTAAGCTTCATATTACACCCAGGATTACATATTGAGTCTTTGATTTTCTCTAAGCTCACTAAACTTAGCCACTGCTTCAAGCTCCTCTATTACATAGTGTTGTAGTAGCTGTGGAGGAGTTAGAGTTTGTTTCTGGAAAAAACAGGTTTTTTTTTTCACAGTTGTGAAATCCAGAAAATCAGTAGTGAGATAAAGTCAGGAAGTGGTTGTTTTTATTGTAGCTTTGTGTCACGATGGGGAATTTTATTATATTCTTAAAACAACTGTGTTTCTTTGTGACATATTTCAATAAAATCTCTAATACCCTGGACTCTTCTAAATGACTCACTATAACCCACGTTTAATTAGGGTCAGTATAATTTACTGATTATCAAACAGATAAACCTGGCACAAACCTTCAACAGTCAGTGTAAAGTAGAGAGAGTATGTATTTACAGCGCAAACAATCTTTTAAGAAAGTACCGTTAACAGTCACGCACTTTTGTGACCCTTGAAACCAGACACAAACTCAATATAAGACAAAGTGGCCTTTGTATAGCGGAAGTTAAAACAGAGCTGTAAAACGCTGTAAAAACATACACACACACAGCTTGATAATATGAATTCATAAAGCCTGTTTGACAGACACCCAGAGAAAAAAAAAAAAAAGAACAGCATTTTGCAGGTGAGACCGGTTGTTGCGGTACAAAAACAAGTTTTGTTTTGTGCTTGCTCACCTCACTTTAACAGTTTTGGGTCTTTCATCTAGGCTTAGCTATCTTCCTTTAGAGTCATGTACATATGCTCGTTTTTGTGTGCATTTCTTTTTGTTAACTGCAAGTAGCCTGGGCCGCATTGAATTGAGGGCAGGGGCTTCTCAGAAAATGAGGCAGGTTTCATTTCAGTGGCAAATGAGAAAGCCTTTGTGGTTTTAATTAGTCATTTTCTGTTTATTTCATGGCTATACAAAAGCCGGTCTGTAAATATGTATCAGTGATGTGTAGCAGGCCTACACCTATTCCTCCACTCACTCCTTTACTACTTTATATCTCACAACAAAGCAGAGTGTTTGAAGACTGCAGGGAGAGCACACTGCATCAGTTGCAAATCTTGTGTTCACAGTGTTGTTTTTTTTTTGTTTTTTTTTTCAGAGTTGCTCTTTGTTGATTGTAACTAGGGCATCTATATTGCCATGTTTCTGCTCAGCTCACAATTAAAACATTTTTTTCTCCTCTCTCTCTTTCTCTCTCTCTCTCCCTCTCTCTCTCTCTCTCTCGCCGCTGTCTTTCAAAGGCTGATGCGGAGTGCACATAATTATGCATATAAACATAGTGGCTTAATTATCTCTCACAACATCAGTGACAATGTAATTAACAAACATTGCAAGATCAATGAGAGAAACTGCGACCTTCAAAACATTTAACTCCTCACATTGAGGCATCGTGCGGATTTCCTATCAGTGCGAAACCCCAGAATACTTTTCCTAGATAATTTAGATGTCGCATTAGAGCCCTCATAAGCCAGTCAATGGAAAAACCAATGAATAAAAACTATGAAAGCAATGACAGAGATGCTCATAGCGATGGATCAAACGGGCTTGACCATGACTTCCATTTGCAATTCTGGGTTCACTGTAAAAGGTTATTGTTCATTTCAAGCTGTTTCAAAGCCCCCTCTATTTACCGCCTGTTAATTAACTTACCAAACAGGGAGGAAGTTTGAAGCTACGTACAGTTTTGTGTGTGTCAAATTAGTCCGAACACATACACTTAATGTCATTTATTCCAAGCAGCTCTTTATTAGGATACCACTGTCCATTTAAATAAACACACTTATACTAATTCGCCGACATGAATGCAAATTGCCTTTTAAAACTGTATTTAAATTATCGTTGCGCGTAAAATAAATCTGCCCCTCCAAAACTTTCCCTAACAGTTCACCTTTATTAAAAGGCGTTTTGTGAAATGGTTTATATTGTTATTTGTGTGGCTCAAAACTGCCGCCCTTTAGAGGGTATTCAGACCCTAGATTAGTCCATATATAGTCTCCAGCACCTTATCATCAGCGACACCTCTGCCTCTTAGTCCTGTGAGCAGAGAATGCCACACTGATGGCCATGTTTGGTCAGCCTAAAGGAGATATAATGCCCATCTGTTATCATATCTCCGAGGGAAAATGCAGCCTAATTGCCTCAAATATAGACAAGGCGGGTCTGCGTCGTGTGCTGGATTTTTCTGTCATGAAGTGTCAAGATTAGGAAGAACTTCTTTGTAGATTTTCCAGTGACACCAGAGAGAGTGAAGAGGGACATGCCAGCCAAGGAAAGGAAATCTGAGCGAAAGGAAGTGCACCTTTTCCTTTTTCCAGCGCAGCTAACCTTAAAATGAAACCATCCATAGTTTCCCACCTGGTGTCACATGACATCATTAAGCAGCGGGCAGATAAGGCCCGAGTAGAAAACTCATTTACATGGTGTTTTAGAAAGGTTATCTCCTGTCGGTCCCAGTTATAATCCCTTGAAGTCCAATCATTTGCGTTTCATTGATAGCATGACACGTGACTCATCTGATGAATACAGAGACTTTGCTACTTTTTACTTTTTAGGAGAGGGTGATGATGATACATGAAGCAAAAAGAATATAAAATGCATATTCGCGCTCCCATGAAAAAAACATCAGTGTATTAGAAATAATTAGCATTTGACTGTAAAAAAAAAACGAGTCTGAATGTAAAATGTTATTTCCAAAGACATTCTATCATGTCACGTCTTTAAAAGTCATTCCTCACTCAGTAAAGTGTAGATGCATTTTCTGTCTCATGGAGTGGGCGGGTCTGCCCTAACTTTAGAGCTATATGATACAGCATGACCTGAGATGGCCTTATAAATACAGTAGCAGTAAAATCTAACCAAGCTGCAAGGTTACCAACACCTAAATAAAATGAGAAATGTGGACAAATGTCAAGGTTTTTTAGTAGGTTTAAGTTTTCTTTTATATGCGGCGATCAATCCAGCATCTTAAAATACTGAAACCAAGAACAATATGAGAAGGAAAACTGCACTGTATCCCACAGTAAACCTGCACATACAGTATGTCACTCTGTGGTTTCAGTACATGTGAAAACACAGTAGATTAGATAAAATGATCTGTGGCAAACATGTTGGTATTTCCTCTCAAATACCTGATCCATTTCTTTTAAATTTTTCATGCCCTTTCGATCCACCAGATACTCTTTCATACTGATCTGTCGCTCAGAGGAGCAACCCCAACACGGTGAATGGAAATTTAGGGATTATTTTACATGCTGCGCAGGAGATGTGAAAAGCAGGGGCAGAGTGACTGATTTAGCAATAACTCAGAAATCTGAGACAAGAGCAGAAATATTTGTGTATTAATTACGCGGGTGGTAGGTGGTATTACCTCTGGCCGGATCATGTGTAGCCCAGTGATGAAAAAAGCAATAAAACAAAAAGTAAAAAAAAAAAAAAAAAAGATTTGGATCAGGATCTTGTGACTCTGCCAAGGATGAATTAAGATTGCCAAAACTTTTACATGACCTGAGGTGAAATTATCATCTGGTGCATTATTAGCTCGCCTGCTTTCTGGTTTGTTGTCTAACAGGCAAACTAACACAGCAGGAGATTTTTGGGAATTTAGTTGGATCAGCAAATGTTAATGGATGGAGTAAAGCTTTTTATATCTCTTACACTCTGCGTCTCTGTAGTATTTTCTCTCAGCTCATTCTTATTTCCCCCCTGTTTTTCAAAGCTTTCAGGCAAAACCATGTTTCTCTTTTCCTCACTGACCCTTTGCACTAACCTGGATGAAAGTTAATGGGCCAGAATTAATCTCCACATAATGCAATTAAACTATACATTGACTGTATTTCGTCTGTGTCCTTGGGGAAGTAGTCCAATTTATGCGATGTGATGTTTCACAAAGTGATGTTAAAAATCATAAATGTTTAAAAGGATGAAGGCAATGTCTTTAGACTTTAGAAGGAGACATAAATGATGTTGAAAATACCTAACACCAAGTCTTAGAGGGGGTTTTATGAATTGTACTCAAAATGCCATAATTTCTTAGCAGATCATAATTCTGTCATTTTTATTGTTTGGCAACTGTCATTATGTGGAGCTTTAAAGTTAATTCTAGTGAAAGTGTTTAATTTCTAAAAATTTGCTCAAATATATAATAACATTTGAAACTTCTTTTTCATTTGTGGCTTTGTGAACACACTCTTTGTTTAAAATATTCAATAAGTCATTGTAGTCTCCAATCAACCTTGAAGAACTAAGTAAAAAAAAAGTTTGTTTTTCACATTTCTTTTGTGTGTAGAGTCACTTGCAAATTCTGCAGCACTGATTTTAGTGCAGCAAAAACAGGAAAAGCATCGGTGTACTGCTCTTCCTTCTAAACACAAATACATTTATGTTGCTATACAGTGGCTGATGGAGCTGGAGCGTAGAATCACTACTGTGCTTGTTGACTGCAGTTTTCAAATAATTAACAACTCACAAATTAAACCCAATTATTTTGTAGGGAAAAAGTTACACTTTGCAATAATGTCATACAGTAGATGAGCTGCAAATGAATCTTTGAATATTACAAGAAAGTGGCTTTTTTTTTTTTTTGCCAAAACACTGAAGTGACAGAGATTTGATTTGTTAATTGGCGTGACGGAATATATTGGAACATGAAGCTACTTGGCCTGATTAATCCCTTTGTAACTAAAGTGTTGGATGCAAACAAAAACTATATTGTTGCACAACAATCACTGAATCTGTTGAACAAGTCACGGTTTTGTCATATTGACTGACCTGAATTTATCTACTGATGATCACCTCTGAATCAGTGTTTAAAACATAAATATATAAATATATTTGTAATTGAAATAATCCAAACATTTATTCATTCATTCATCCTCTGAACCACTTAACCTTTGAGAGGATCACAGGGTAGCTGTGTGAACAATGTGTGAACAAATGTTTAATAAAATGCACTTTCTTAGTTTTCAAATAATGTGTTCTGCAGCTTCAAGCGTCCTCCTCTTTTTGTCTGCAGGAGAAGCATCTGCCCTGCGAGACTATGCAGCCAACACCATGAATGAGTTTTTGGGAATGTTTGGATATGATGACCAGCAGGTAAGGGATGAGCTGACCAAGAAGATCAGCTTTGAGAAGCTCAAAGCCTCTACCTCAGATCCCTCATCCCTCAGCAGCGAGGAGGCCTCACGGCGAGCTCGCTTCTCCAAGTACGAAGAGTACATCCGCAAGCTGAAAGCAGGCGAGACCCTCCCCTGGCCCATGCATGCTTCCCCTCCCAAACCAGAAGACCTCAACTCAAAACTGGCCCAAGACAAGAGCGCCACCATGCTCCAGAGCTCTGGGGGCCTCCCAGGGGCCGAGGCACAGATCTACCCCTCCAACCTGGACCATAAACAGCCAGGGGGACCTCAGCTGAGTGCCACTCAGCCACCCAATCCCTCCCACATCCAGAACATGGTCTCCCGAGCCTCCAAGTATGATTTCTTTATTCAGAAGCTAAAAATGGGGGAGAGTCTCCAGCAGCAGAACGGTAATGCGTACAAGCGACCCTCCAAGTATGACCTGGAGAATGTCAAGTTCCTGCATCTCTTCAAGCCTGGTGAGGGCAACCCGGACATGGGTGGTGCGATTGCCTTTAAGACTGGCAAAGTGGGCCGCCCTTCAAAATATGACATCAGAACAATTTCAAAGCTGATTCCAGGGACTCCCGAGGCTTCGCTCATGCCCAATGTCCTTGCCACAGCACCAGGGAACCCGGGGACCCCTGGAGTGCCCACTGTAGGGGCAGCTGGTGCAACGATTGCTCCAGGTCTTACGATGGACCAGACAGGACACATAAGCTTCAACACCTCAGACTACCTGAAGTCCAGCTTCTCCAAGACTGACTCCATTACCACAGGCACTGTATCCTCTGTAAAGTAAGTCGGCCTGCTGTCTGCATTAGTACATTTTGCACTTATTTAAACATTAGACTTTGCACAGATGTGGTTCCTGCTCCAAATGGTCATGTTTGTGAATGTTTGTCAACTCTGACAACAAAATGCAGGACAACAGTGGAAAATATCCCAAAGCAAAGTGGTTAGTTTTGAGCTAATCACGTGGGTGGACATTGGTGAGTAAGTGTTTTTATGAAAGAGAAAAAAAAAAAACAACAAACACTAGGGTGGAAATACTGAGCTAGCAGAAATGTGCAGTGGCCCAACATCTTTCACCAAGATTTAAGGAAGAAAAACTTTTCAGGCTGGTTATTGTATTCCATGTCTAGGTCAGTAATTACTGAAGTATGTTGTATGGATATCTTCTAAGGAACATGTAATAAATCACATAAGCTATCATTAAAATTCCAGTTTCTAGATTACTACTGGATTGAAAAGAGATCAGAGGTCTGTCTTCTCCACACTGATGGTCTCTCAGTGGAACACCTTGGAGCTAATGTGGAACTCACATACACTTAACTGCTACTGTGAGTCAGTTAGTCTAACGCAAAGGTAATTGCTACCTCCACAGCAGCCAACGGGAATGTAGTGTGAAATAGCGCATAGCGCCCAATAGATCCACGACATGATGAGTTGCGAAGGCACATGAAGTGTTTACTCGCTGTAGCACTCCGTGGAGACTGATTTAGCACAGTCATCGCAAAGTGACTGACTTCTTTCGTTTGGCTAGGGTGTAACAACTCTCCCCTTAATTACTTTGGAGCCATGACTAACCTCCCGGCGAGTCACAGGGGCCGACTCAACACTGCCTGACGAGTGCACTTTAAAAGAAGCAAACGAGGGGTTTGGGGAGCTAGCCTACAGTCATGTGCACTACCAGTAGGAAACAGCTCCCCGAGTCTGTTTGATTGGTTTTGACCTTGTCTCTAGTTAGTCAAGACCTATCAAAGACACTGTTCAAGAGCCCTCAGGCGCCGCTCCCTCAGGCTTTGGCCTTTGTCAGGTCTGGGCTCAGAGGAGCTACGAGCTTGGCTAACTGACCCAGTCTGGTGTTTGTATACAGGCAGTGGAGGGGGTGCTAGGGAGAATGTCTGGCAGCATACCCTCCCCTCTGGGCCAGATTAACCTCAGGTCATCCCCCGTGTGGAGCTGCTCACATCGAGCTAAATGCCATTGCTGAGAGGGGCCTAGCAGAACCAATACTGTATCATGACTGTCATTCTGTAGATTCTGCTTACAGCTTCATGACAGGAATCAGATCACAGGTGAAGAAGTACACAGCATTCTTCCATCCGTCTCTGCTAATGTGATTAGTCGTTGACATTCCTCTTGATTTTTTATTTTTTTTTTGTCTTGAACTAAAGGCAGTTCTCATGGAACTGCTCCTAAGTCTATTAGGCACATCCAAGTGCCTTTCTAACCGCAGTATTGTCTTACTTCTTTGTTTGAGCTGAGCAGAGACTGATTGGAGACAACTTGACATCAGCATTAGAGCCAAGGCCCTTCGGGATTATCAGAAAAGACCTTTTCAGAGCTTTTCTTCCACATCCCCATTATCCTGTTTTGCATATGAGCACTCACCAAAATACCCCCATAAAAGATTAATGTCCCTTTGCTCCTGCATTTTGCCTTTCATTGGTTGGGAGACCATGCATCAAAGTGTGCGCCTTCCACCCCTGATTCATACGGCACATGAAAACGCTGTTATGCCACAAGAAAATGTATATTGATAGTCCAAAGTTTGGGAGCGGCTTGTAAGTAAATATTGTGTCAGTTTGTTTTTATTAACAACAGGCAGCCCAACCTCACCATTAATCCTGTCTCTTTTGTGTTTGCTGTTGCATTAGGAATGGCCTGCCACCAGATAAACCCGCCAGCGACGACATCAACCTCTACCAGAAATATATTGCCAGGTATGCAAATCCCTCAATGTGCTACGCCAATGAAAAAATATACCCAAAACAGAGACAAACCTTTTTTCTTAGCCTGGATGGTGTGCTTTATACAGTGATAGAAGTAGATTGCAGACTTGTATGAGAATGTTCCGTGCACAGTAAATTAATTAAGAAAAGACTCAAATTTATGTGCTGTGAGGAAGTGTAAGGATATGTGGGTAATGGAAGAGAAATGGTTTGATGGTAGCTTACTGTAACAGCTTGAATAAATGCTCACAGTGTGTATCGAGCTTAATTCTGTGTAACCCCGACCATTAACAGTGACTGACACAGTGGATGTGAGCTAAGGCTGGTTCTACTTGGGTTCTGCTGTGTGTCGTGGAACACATGGGGAACTAACATATCTAAACTAAAAAAAAAAAGACTGTCATTCATAACTAACAAAGACAAACGCATCAGCATAGGGGAGGTATCATGCGTTTCAATGGACACAGAACAATGTCGCCCATTCTGGATTCATTTTGAGCCGACACTAGAAAGGTGATTATCACTTGTTTGTTTATTCAGTTTAAAAAGAAAGAAAAACAGCATTTGAAAAGCCAAAGTGGCTTTGGCGTTAATGATTACTTTTCCAAGCCATAACATGAAGGGCACAAATCAAAGCCTTGGCACTGACAGACACACATACACACATTCTCCGCTACACACACATACATACACACAAAACCCCTTCCTTGGACTGATTACATTTTGCAAGAAGATTTAATTAAGGAATTTTTAATGAGGCTTCTGCTGGCACTGCCAAGAACTGTTTTGATATTTGCGCTGCATAATGCATAAAATTTGTCTAAACATCTCGGCAGTTGATGCACGGGGAGGCTGCAGATAAGCCCAGATACAGTTTCAATTTCCGTGTTGGGGTTGGGAAAAAAAAGAGAAAGGAAAGAAGAGGAGGGTGGAAAAAAAATGGAAAAGGAGGGCTCATAAAAAGGGCAAATGTAGCGCAGAGAGGGGAGGTAGAAACGGGGGAGGGTCCTTTTTGGAGCTGTGGCTAATGAGTGCTCACTAATACTAAAAACACGCTTTGTAAACGTGTTTGCACCCAATCCTTATAAAAAATAAAAAAAAAAAAGACAGGAAAAGTTCTTCATCTCCTCACCGCACTACAGTTTGATGTTTTAAAGAGCTTCCCTGGTAGTGTTTAGTTGCAGTTTTCACTCTTTAAATGCTTTCATGCACCCACTATTGCCTCTGCACTTTGATCTGTGTATCTCTATTGTAACTGGAGATGCGCTGCAATCTCTGTATCGTGGCTATATTAATATTTAATCTGCTGCTGAATAGCAGCGGCCCATTAGGCCCCCTGATGCGGCAAGTGGGAATTGTCCAGAGGCAAAGTGATACAGCTGGGCAATGAGCAGAGGGGTGGGCCACAGTCTCAGGGGGAACGAGAGGCTTTTTGTGTGCAAAAGTGTATATGTGTGTATGTACGTGAAATACTATGGAAATGGAAAGCACTGATGGCTGGGACATATGCTTTATCTGTGTATATCTAACGTTAAACTTCTGGTTTTGGTTGATTTTACCTTCCGTCCTCCCCTTTACAGTACCCCAGTCAGTACGTTCAACACACATACACACACTCACACAACCAACTTAAAAAGAGTAGTGGATATGCCGTTCAATTAGCTTAATGAACTCAGCAAAGTGATCTGTAAATGCAGCTCTGGGATAATCCTAACAAGGAAAAAACAGAAAGAGAGATGGAAAAAATATTACTTAGCCCCCTTTCCCCCTCTCCTCTGCTCTTCTAGCAGATGGAGCTCTTGGCAGCAGCAGTGCAAATGTTTATTTGTGTGTTTTCACTGGTAATTGGAGGATTTTAACAGTCATCATCGTCAGGCTTATAATCACCACCGTAAAAGTGGCTGTACTGTAGCAAGCAGCAGCGGAATTTTTTTTCTTTTTCTTTCTTTTTTTCTACTAATATAAGAAATCTGTTTTTTTTTCTGAGACTATAGATGAGAGACTGATTTGGGGAAAAAAAGCAGAGCTATTCCACCATCTCTGGGTATTTGACCCGTTTCTCACTGAGTAAAACTGTGGTTAACCTGTAACAGCAAAGCATTGATTTGACAAGGTTTTTCACAGCTTAGAAAAAATAAAGTAGTCACAGGGTTCCTGATCCCTCCTCGAGTGCATGTGCGTGTGTCAAGGGAAAGGGTTTCAGTGTAATAAGTGTCTCTTACGGCTGCTTTGGAAATAAATGGAGCTAATTTAACTGAAATTGGTGTGACAGACGGGTAAATTGTTGCAGCAGTGTGGAAAGCAGGAGTCAGTTTGAAGGTGTGAGCTGTGTTACTTTGAAGGTGAGATGAGCATAATGTCTTTGAAAACCCCTTCAACTCATTTGTGTTTTTCTCATATCTAATTTTCTTTTGCCCTCTTTTTTTTTTTTTTTGTCTCCCCCAAATCTCAGTGAAATATTTTGAGCTGCTTTTGCTGTTCATTGTTTCATCTGTGCAGAACTTAAATTATGTCATGTAATGTGGTTTTCAGGTTCTCTGGAAGTCAACACTGTGGACATGTTCACTGTGCGTACCAGTACAGAGAGCATTACCACTGCATGGACCCGGAGTGTAACTACCAGGTGAGCGTGAGTACTTTATCAATTTATGAGCATCTCTCAAATACACATTTAAGATCCTCCTCCTACATGTATATGCTGGAATAATTATAACTGCAGTAGCTATGTTTACATATACTCAAGAAGGCAACAGAATACAATAGACTTTATTTGCCATTTGCACAGATACATTGCAGTACAGGTACATTGAAATTCTTGTGGGTTTCCCTGAGTCACAGAGTTAGAAAAGAGCAGAAAACACAGCATAGACACAACTACGACATGAACTCAGCTTAAACATATAAAAACCGTTATTACACAGACAAATAGATACCCACTTGAAGAACAGATTACTATTGGAAGGTAAAAAACAAGTTAGTGCACAAAAAAAGAAAGGGAGATTGAAGTAAACTCTCAATAGTGCAAAAACAACAAAAAATAAGATTATTGAAGAGTTATAGACTTTATTACACACTTTATGGTGATATCTGGGTTGTACTGCTTCCTCTTCTTCATGTTAAAACAGAAGAAGAACCTCCGGTAAAGCACTTGAAGCCTTTAAAAAATGAGGCCAAAACCACCTGAAACATCAGCAAAATGTCAAATAATGATTCTAATGTCACGTATCAAAGTGAACACACAGAATATTAGCACAGTTCTGATTCGGAGCCTTTACCACTTGTCACAATGATGGAAAAAAGGTTAAATGACTTCAATCTAAACTTTCCTCTTTCAGAACATGACAAAGGGGATGTGGTGATCTGAAACAGACAAGTAACATAATGTGTCGTCTTTTCATTAGTCGTCACAAACAACCACAGTTTACGCACATGAAAAGTTTTGGTTGGCTGAGCTGCTCGGGGTCTGTTCATTTGTTCAGTTTTGCAGGTTTCTTCCAGACGTGGTTAGCCTTTGACAGTTGGCCTTTCATTCTAAGGGTTAATTGTAAATATGCTTGAAATACGGCTCTTTTTTTATCTCTACGTTCTTTATCTGAAGACATCTGCCACTGTCAGAGGCCTGCCTTTAATCCCCTTTCACATTATTAATCTTGTCCCGGTGCCAGAAGTTGTCATGTATAGCAGAGGAAGAGAAAAAAACGCACACACAAACCAGATCATAATACAGACTCTGTGTTTGCTGTAGCATATGGCTTGAGAGAGTTAGACAAACATGGGTAGATTTGTCAAAGATGACAAAAATCCATGCACAGCTAGAGCAGTGTGTGTTTTCCTTCCTTTCTTAACAATTTTTCGAATTAAGCCATCTTCAGCTGTAATCTCCTTTGTCTGCTCCTGATCAAGAGAGATTACCGCTCGATAAATATTGTTTATGTGCTGAAAACCATTACAGATCTAAGCTTTCATTTTCTGCATGAATCTCACTTCACAGTCTGATGAGACACATTCTTGGAGGAATACAAAGGAAAATCATTTCATGTCATTATTTAGAGCGTTAGTTCAGGTTATCATGGCAATTTCCACGGTCAAGTCCACATTTCTCTGTTGCTGTTGCGTTGCGTGGAAACACAGATATGCTTTGGAAGCCAGCTCTCTAGATGTCAATACCCTGAAAAAATGTCCAGGCAGTGATGAGCAGCCCCTTTCGAAGCGATAACTCATGAAATGTTACATGACACACACTCCTGGAATATTATCCTACTGCCAGCCTCTGGCGATTGGCTGAGTCTTGACATTCTCCTTTCATGGGCTTGTACATGAGGGAGAGTGTTCATCTTGCCACACTAGTGGGAATCCTAAAATAAATGTAGCAAGTGGCTCCCAACCTTCATCACCACTCAACTGAAAATGAGATCTTTTTCCCAGTCAGCTCTCTCCATGGCCTATTTTGGACGGCTTGATGGATCGAATTTACCATGACCGCAGTTCAACTTATCTTCCGGTCATCATCAACCAATACATGCCATAAAACCCAAAGCCATAGAATTAGAAAAGTCTTCAAAAAGTGATGAATCTGAAGCATTCGTCAATGAGATTAAAAATCCTAATGAAGTGTTTGCTCCTGCAGGAGTCGAAGATCTCAGAAATATGCAGTGGGAAATAAGCCAAGAGCGAGGGAATGAGCAGCTGTGTGAGATCTTGGCTTTTTACTTGTGCGCGAATGGAACACATGACACAAAGCAATTACCCTACTTTGTACAGCAATTAGTTGCTTTTTAGAATGGTTCTTTCTGATGTTTTTCTCTCAACTGGAGATAAATATGGATTGAAGACAGAACTGTCTCATTGATTTGCGCTTCTCCTCTTACAGTTTCTGTAACATCAGCTTAAGCCCAATTACAGCAGATTTGGTTGCTGCCGGCCTCTGTGGGGTTACTTTTCTGGTTTTCCATCCTGATTCCTGGGTGTGTGTAGAGGGGGGGGGGTATTAAAATTGAGTTGTTTAGTGATATTCGACAGAAGGTCTGTAAGCATATTCACACATCATTACAAGCAAAGGCTGTACCAAAAGCAATTGTTAATGCTTTAATTAAAAATTAAATCATATCTTTGCGAAATGAAAGGGAAAACGTTTTTGGTTGACTTGTTTGTTTGTTTGTTTGTTTCTGCTGTCTTCTGTTTTTCCCCTGTGCATGTCTGAAAAACCATCTGCATGGAACATAATTTTTCCAGAGACAGAAACATCAGAACTGTGATCTTGCATGTCAATTGAGTCATCTTAATAAAAAAAATACATTTTGGAATAAAGAAAGAAATAATGTAGATGCACAGAGCATATAAGGAATATAGTTCACGTTCTGCACGGAGGCTTCAACCACGCACAGAAAGTCCCAGAGCCTTAGGTGTTGCATTTGGACAGGACACAGCTTTAAGATATGCAAAGTAAATGAATAACCACAGAACCCGTCACCTTTAAAGACATCTTGGCCCTCTCTATTGCAGTATGTACAACCCACCTCAACTGCCAATTGGCTCCTGCATCTTGCAGCTGCTACTTCCACAGAGATAAAGTGACTTGTTGCTGATTCTGTGACTGGTTTAAATAAACACCAACCTGTTGGCGTACATTTTTCCCCTCCCCTTTTGCAGAGGTTTACCAGCAAGCAGGATGTAATCAGGCACTACAACATGCACAAGAAGAGGGACAACTCCCTGCAGCACGGCTTTATGCGCTTCAGTCCTCTGGACGACTGCAGCGTCTACTACCATGGCTGTCACCTCAATGGAAAAAGCACCCATTACCACTGCATGCAGGTACATTACAAAGAGTCAGATCTCCCCTTCCACCCACACATCTACCCACAGACACTAAACAGGAGCATGCATTCATATATTCAGTTTGCACACACTCCAGATAAATATCAGATAAATATCAGCAAATGTGGTCATCGTATATGTTACAAACACACAATGTAAAAATATTTAAATGCATAAATTGGACCCATTTACAGAGCGTGCTTTGCCATACAAAAACAAGACCATATATAAAGTCATATAGCAACGCCTGTTGTTGTAGGAATGACTTCATTTCAGGACAGTTTAACAAGCCGACCCAGAGGAGCATCACTGGTCCTGTATAGTTTATGCCCAGATTTGGGAAGTCTGTCTGCTTCCAAGACACGAACAGTTGTCAGGGTGGTGGAGTCACACAGTATACCTACATCTGTTATGCAGAGCGACAGTTTCACACCTTTTCCATTTAAACCAATGTGCCCTAAAGTAAATAGAGGAAAATTGAAAAAGGGCAAACACACGAGAGGCTACTTGTCCTGTCCCTACCTCTGTGCTCTCTCACTCCTTAATTGGCATGGATAAAATTCTGTTAGGTGTTTATATAAACTACACATTTTTCATCTTTTAGTACCAAGCAGCCAGTTGAAGATTATTCACCCTTCTGGATTTGTTTAATTTTTTTTACATCTGCTTATTTTCACTGTGTCATTGTGCCGAGAGCTTTCTCAGCAGCAGGGCAGCAGCCCGGCAGAGGATGACTTGAGATATATTCTTTTTTAAACCCCTCTAACGGCGTAATTGTTATTAGGACATTTCAGCCCTTGTTTTAACAGTCCCTGAGAACCTGCAGATGTTGGCATCGGCACTCTTGATTTAGGGCGAAAAAAAACAGAGTGGCATTTTTTTCATTGTTTGACTCAATATGGAGAAGTTGCCTGGTTTGTGCGGCTGAAAAGTGCCAGGGATGATATACAATTGCTGCTTTTAATTCAAACATTACCTGTTTTTTCCCCCTCTGTTGGCTCTGAGGGCTCCTGAGTACCAGAACATTTTACACTAAGACCAAGACAGTCATCTTAGCCCCGTCTGCTTTTCTCTGCCCCCTCCACCCCTGACAGTAGTTCTCAGTGTTACAGTAAGTTTGTGGTGACTGTATCGTACTCCAAATATGAATTTCATTTTCTAAAAGCTACTTTTACCAGAAGGATGCTGTAAATTCTGCTACCTGCTGTGGTCATTACCTCTTTCAGTTTTTTTTCCCCAATTATCAAAATGACAAGACTGTTTCCAAATTACGTGAAACTCACTGCTGGCTGTGTATTACCACATTAAATTGTGAACGTGAGAAAATAACCTTCTTCACCCCATTTCTAGGCCACTAGCATGTTCTTAACCACACTGAGCTCTGTAGCCTGTTCAGTACAACACATCTCTTTAATGCAGTGTTTTAGAAGTTTGCTGTTTTCAACCATTCTTGCAAACTGAAACTCTCACGTCTGTCTGTATCAACTAGAACCTTTTTTTTTTTTTTTTTTTTTTTTTTTTTTTTTTTTTTTTTTTTTGACTGCCATCTTTTACCTCTGCTTTGCAGGTGGGCTGCAGCAAAGTCTACACCAGCACCTCAGATGTCATGACCCATGAAAACTTCCATAAAAAGAACGCCCAGCTGATCAATGATGGCTTCCAGAGATTCCGTGCAACAGAGGACTGTGGCACAGTTGGCTGTCAGTTTTATGGTCAAAAGACTACACACTTCCACTGCAGGTGAGTAGCCCAGCCCAAAAGATGGTCCACAGCACTTTTAGTTTAAATTTTCTTTTTTATTTGAAGTCACGTGTGCAAAACCGGTGTCAACAGTGCAGTTTACAAGTGAAATAAAAATTCTGAAAATCAAGTTCCAAATCTGCAGAATACTGTAAGGCTGTAAAGCTCTAATTAAATGAAACCATTTAGAAATACATGCACTGATAAATCTTCATTGATTTGTTAAAATCTACCGTACCCTGTTCTTCACTTCAAGTAGCTGTAGGAGTAGAGCACATGCTCGTTTTTATTTTGAAGGGTAGTGACTGAAATAATGTTTTTTTTTCTCATTTTAGCAATAACAATTTTTCTGCTACAGCTGTAAGAAATGTCAAATTAGGCATAACCTGGGAAGTGTGCTTCATACAAACAAGGATAATCACTTCAAAGCAATGAAATAGAAGAATTTTAAGAAGAATCTGTCAAACAATTCATTGATAGTCTGACAAATGTTTTCAAATACATTCTTATTTCACTACTTTAATATTTTCATCTACATTTTTTCACTTGCAGCGTGGCCCAGTAAAGGGGTCTGAGCCCCCCTGAGACCAATCCGCACAGAATTGCTGGTGCTTGTTATCACCTTGTAATGGCCGAAGGTATAGGATAACAGGAAATAATAGTGAAAAAAGATAGCTGAAATATCCGAAGGGCTGGCCTTGGCTTGTGGCCTAAAAGGTTGCATGTGTCGATGTGTAAGTGAGCTGCTGCTGTCTCACTGCAGCGCCTCGGTTATCATTCCGCCATTGTAAACTATTTGAATCGTGTGGACTTCCTTCATGGGTCCCATCTGAACTGAGGTAAGAGGAGGCTCTGATCATTTTTCCCTTTTTTTTTTCCACTTGTTGTTCAGGCGTCCCGGCTGCACATTCACCTTCAAGAACAAGTGTGACATAGAGAAGCACAAGAGCTATCACATCAAGGACGATGCCTACGCTAAAGACGGCTTCAAAAAGTTCTACAAATACGAGGAGTGCAAGTACGAGGGCTGCGTCTACAGCAAAGCCACCAACCATTTCCACTGCATCCGCTCCGGCTGCGGCTTCACCTTTACCTCCACCAGCCAGATGACCTCCCACAAGCGCAAACACGAGCGCCGGCACATCCGCTCCTCCGGCGTCATGGGCCTCTCCTCCACCTTCCTGGTACCTAAAGATGAGCCAGAGGAGTCCAGCAATGATGACCTGATGGACTTCTCCGCCATCAGCAGCAAGAACTCCAGCCTGAGTGCCTCGCCCACGACGCAGCAGTCCACCACTGTATCGCACCTGTTGGCCACGCCCACCACCGCAGTCTCCTCCTCCCCATCCAGCCACACCCTGAAGCCCACACCCTCGCTGCCCAGCGCAGGCCAGCGTATGACCAGCCTGCTGTCCCAGGCCCTGCCAAGCAACATGCCCGTGGCCCTCGCCCTGTCCAACAGCGCCCTGGCCACCTCCAACCCCTTCTTCCCCCTTATGCCCAGGTTGCCCCTCCAACCACCTCCACCTGCTGCTGGCCTAATACCAGCTGTATCCTCGGCAGCCCACTCTATGCCCACTGACTCACTGACCCAAGGCTGCTCCACGGCAGGAGCCGAAGGGGGGGCTATGACGTCGACCCCAACCTCATTTGCCACCTCCTCCATCATGGAAAAGATCTCTGCAAGCAAAGGTCTCATATCACCGATGATGGCCCGACTGGCTGCTGCTGCCCTCAAACCCTCCAGCAACCCAGAAGCAGGTCAGACACCTCACACTTATTTATCAATTTCAACATTTCTATGAATTACTGATATAATTGTGGAATGAAAAATAATATCTACTCTATCATGTCATGAGACAGGGGTTGTAATTTAATATATTATGATGTATTGCGTACTCCAATATCCTCTTACACTGTTATGTAGCAGAAAAATATGCTTCCAAATTCTTAATCATTCTGTCAGCAAATGATAATTACTTTAAAGTGCAGGGACTTAAGTGTTAAAACAGAAAGTACATTTTGAGCTGTGTCAGTATTAAGTGAGACTGCAGTACAGCCCAGTACATCATGTATAATAAAACCCACATCCCTCTTTCTCTTTGTGTAGACTGGCTCCACTTCAGCCAGAGTAGATCAGAGTGCATTCAGAGGTCACGTCTGTGACCATCCCACAGTGGAGAGAAAGGCAGAAAAACTGCCGTTTCCAGGCTTAAAGGGACATACCGGAGGCATGGTCCTCTGCTCTGGGCTTGTTATTGTGTTGATCGTTTGTTAGATACCCACAATCCATTTGGAGATAAATGCGCTGACAGGGGAGAGTAGAGCCTGTAAAAGTCTCTTATGATGTTCAGAGTGGGGGCTCCTGGGGCTTGTGTCGAACATGTTTCCTCATCATTGGTCTCTTATCTGAGTCTGTGCCCGTTCCAGGCAAATGGAGGTGGAATGAAATTAAGTTCAGAAATTGTGAGAACAAAAAAAAAGGTTTTTTTTCCATATCCTCTATGCAAACTGATAAAAAAACAGAAATCGCTCAGGCAGAAATGACTCAATGCACCAGAGCTGAGAAAGAGACTTTTTTTTCACTGATACAAGTGGAAAGACACACTCTCATGCATCTGCAAAGACAGACTTCTGAATTTCTAGAAACCTTCCCTTCCCACAAAATATGTCAACATCTATTTAGCATAAACACAATTCACATAAATTTTGGAGGTAATTGGCTTGTCTAGGTTTATCATATTGCTCTAAACAAAGCGTCTGACAATGAAAATGAAGTTACAGAGTCTCGCATTTCTGTAGCAGAGGGGCCTCCTGCGCTGAGCCTGAGCAGGTGGGGTACGGATTGAAAAAAGGGGCTGTGAGGGGGAGCATCTCCGATCTCCGGATGTTGGGACTGGGAAGGATTACAATTCCTGGTGGTGTTCCTGGAGCAGGACAGGCCCTGGGAGAGAGTTGGGGCAGCTGCTCCGGGGAGCTGAGCTGAGCCCAGGCTGTCAGGCTGAGCTCCACCTCTGGGCTTCCAGCAGGTAGTCTGAACACTGGGAAGGCCCCCGCTGAGGGTGGGGCCTCCACAGATGGTGCTTTCACCACCCCTCTCACTAGCTTACTGAAAGGCTGCAGCTGAGATCTCACTGCTGGATAGAAGAGCAGCAAAGAAATAAGCTCCATAAGCTCAATCAAATGTTTATCGTAAAAGTTCAGTGCAGATGCAGAATAGAGGGGTAGCTGTGGTTTGGTTTCTCATATTAACTTCATAAAAATGTGTGAACAGGACATTCAGGGCTAAAATGAGGAGGAAGTGGTTTGTGCTTCTTTGTTAAAAAGGTGTGAGAAAAGTCGTAGTGTTTGTGGCTATTTTTCACAGTGTTTATTTTTTCATGAGGTTGTGAAACTTCACCTCCATTGTGGTAAAATGTGCATTTTTCTTGTTTCTGCTGTGAGTATTCTCAGTAATTCTCAGCCTTTTTTTTCTGTTTTTATTAATGTTCCGCTCTAATTTACCCCTAAGTGTTTTTCCCAGAGATTCAAGCATCTGAAGGGTTTACTAATTAGACACACAGTACAAATGATCTTTCACAAGCTCTGTATCTTATCCGGAGTAATTACATGGTGGTACATTATTCCTGGATAATTTCCAGAAAGAAGCTGCTTTGAGTCAAACTCATTTGTTCTCCCTCTTTGGAAAGTGGATAAAAAAAAACCTTTAGTATGTGCAACAGAACAAGAGACTTTTGCGCTATAATCCACCTTAAACAGTTACCGTATGCTCGGAAATCATTCAGCAATGCTTTAATCTGTCTGATTATCATGTGTAGATCGTATAGCAAGTGGCTGTTCTTGATATAATGTGCTCTCATTTTGGTCTTAGAGTTGATTTAATTGGCAATGACAAGGCAAGACTTGTCAGGCTAGTTAATTTTGGGTGCACTCTTATGGGGGTGGGATGGCGTAAGCGTTCACTGACCTCAAATCAGACGCAAAATTGTTTGACTGCTGTTTTGGTTTAGCCCCACCCCGACCCCACCCCCAACCCGTCCAACATCAACCATTGTCAAAGCGAACTGACACTGACACTTCCCTATCTCCTTGCTTTCAGCTGACAAGGCCCAAGACTGGCTTTTCCACTCCTATTCTGTGTGATATGTCTCTGGGTCATCTTGTTGCAAGGGGGGAACTCTGCTTGGTTTCCCTCTTACATAGGCCGGTCTTGTTTTCTCCCCAGCGAGGAAAAAGGAGAGGGGCTTCACCAGGCTGAGGGCCAAGGGTGTACACTTGGTTGCCCATGACCTTGCCTGTCACAATCCCTCAGCAGCAGCCTGATTCCTAAACAACAGATTTTTTGACCAAACCAATCACAGCCGCCGGTGCGTTCCATTTTTATGGTTTCTAAGAGGCTGGGACCCATCTTTGCCTGTATAGCCTCAGGACAAATTAATATTTTAGTCCCTTGGGGATCACTGGGGTGGGGCAGAATTCACCTTCCTGTCAGCATTTCTACCCCACGCTGTCCTCCGGCCTTTATTTATTTAATATCAGCGCTCCTGTCCTCACTCGCAGCATCCACTGAATACCTATTTGGAAAGAATGTGATTGAGAGGTCACGCTATTTGAACCAATCTGATTGGCTGTCAGCTCCAATCTGACCGACATAGCGCCCCTGTTCCTTGTGGGTATGCTCTGTGGCATTGGCTGGCGTCCGTTGTCAGGCCAACGAAGAGCCCAGGAAGGTGGAAAGGGAGGGGGGTGGCCAATCTGAGACTGCCACTTTCCCTCAGCATTAGCATCTCACTTAATGACCAGTTAAGAGGCAGCCTAGCAAATGAGTTGTGACAAGTGCTGCAGAAAAAGGAGTCTTTTTCCCTCATATCTCCCGCCTCTCAATCACCATTTAAAAGGCTTGACGGCCTGACATAATCTTGCAATAATTATCACTCGGAGTATTCTTTTCAGGCCAGGACAGAAGTCAGATTAGATCTCGTCATAGGGTAATAATGCTGACCAACAATAACTTTGTTGTCACTCCTCTCCTCTGCGTCTGTCCTGATCCTCAGGGAACGGGCAGCCGGCCTCAGCCAGCCAGTTCAATCTGGTTCAAGTGAAGCAGGAGCCCGTGGACTCGGCGTCTGGGGCCTCCCAAGACTCCACACAAGAGCACAGCCTGGACCTGAGCAAGAAAGACAACAGGTTAGATGGCAACACATTTATTTAGAACGCATAATAAACAAGACACAAAAAATTGACAGTAAACACGTGCAGCAAATTCTGCATGTATAAACAAATAAATATCCATCTCATTAACATTTAATGTTCACAAAAGCTCCTACACCTTAAGGTACTGAGCCACGTAGAAAACACAGGCTTAATTCTCAATATGGATGTTAATTCTTAATGCAAATACACCTTATACTGTATAAATCAACAAGAAAAACAGTTCCATAGGTTGATAAGTGATTTGAACATTTCTCTCACCAGTGTTATATAAATATTCTGTTTATATTAAGATGCATACCAGTTATAGCATTTTCACCATATTTCTTCATTTTCTTGTAAGAATGTGTGTACATAAACCTTCAACACCCCCTCACAGTAGATCTTATTTCTTAAGAAGACAGCATTTTTCTTCTTCATTATACAGGCACACCTTGTGTGATAAATAGTAATATTTACTGTTCTCATGCAAATCTTGACTAAACATTGTTCATTTTACTTGTTCCAGTAATGAATCAAACGGACACCCTGTACCAGGGAATACATCTCTTTTATCCTCGCTTATGAATAAGGTAAGATCCATCCATCAAACGCCTTTCATCCTAAGACAAATTAGCGGGACACGGTGGGGCCTGTTTGTTTTTTAATGTTTCACCGCTAATAAGATGAGTTTGTATCATTTAAATTTTCCAGCCATTTTTCATACAGCGTAATTTTCACTGCACCTCTCACAAATTAATATAATGAAGCAGTAGCTGGGTGCCAAGCCAGATATATAGAGATGTTTGTTTTTTGATGAGCTGTTTTGAACTCGCCGTCCATTTTTTCTCCTCCTTTATACTTTTTCCCCCGCCTCGCTCAACATTTATTTATAGAGTTTGTAAATTATTTGATTAAAAAGTCAGAGGAGGAAAAAAACCCCAAGAAAAACAGGGAGGCATTGCTGTCATTTTTTACCTGATATAGATGTTAGCGTAAGGAAATTTAATTGTTTATTTTTTCTGAAGATTAAAATGGACATTGTCTTAATCATGCTACAAATATGCCAGCTGGTTTCACCTCTGATGAAGATGCAATGACAGATCAACCTCCAGCTTTTTTTTTTTTTTTTTTTTGCTCCTGGTCAGTTGGTCACACCTTCATCTCTGCTCATACACTTTTCCTCCTCGTACAGACAGTTTTAGCTTTGCATTAGGACAGTTTCTGTGCTCAGAGCGGTCACTAACCCAGACCTGTTGTCCAACATCTCCTCATGTCAGTGTCTGGGGGTTTGATTCAAGCCACCACATCAAATAAAAGAGGGAACAGTTGCTCCCAGAGGAGGCTTGGCAAATAGTCTTGGCCTGTAGTCAAGCTAAAGCCTGGATGTTTGTAAATCTGGCTGTGCTTTTTTGCTTCGCCAAATTTGTGTGTGTGTGTGTGTGTGTGGCGTGCAAACTCACACAGTTTAACATATGCGAGATCCCAGCTTACGTATGCTCAACTAACCCAGCGGCTGGTGGTTTATGTGCTTTGTGTTTTGTAGATGTCACAGGTGAACCCTGCCCTCTTCAACGCCATGAATCTGAAAACAGAGCTGGAGCCAGGCCAGGGCGGTGACAGCTCGGAGGCAGCCCGGTATCTGAACCGAGTGCTGAAGAGGCCTCTGCCAGACAAACCCAGTGAGATCTGGAAAACATACCTGCGCAGGTAGGAAACATATGTAGGATCCCTGTAGACTGACTTGTGTAATTAGCCTTAAATTAATTTCTGTGAAAGGAAAGGTTTAAAATTGCATAGAACTGAACAGTCGCTTTCTGCCTCTCTGGAAGCTCCTTGAAACAAAAAAGAATCTAGCTTCACAGGAATTCTAAAGTCTACAATGACAAACCTACATGTTTTTATTCTCATCTTAGATTTCCAGCATCATTCTATTTTTTAAAGGCGGACACACTGACTGTGTTGATTCTGTCTGTGCTCAGGTTCGACACAGATGACTTCTGTGAGGCTCAGTGTGACTTCCTTCAGAAAGTGCACTTTCACTGCGTGGTAGAGGACTGTGGAGCACTCTTCAGCACCGTGGATGGGGCCATAAAACATGCTAAGTGAGTGTCACGCCAAGTCATGACCAGGAAATATACCCCCACATTTTAGATTTCAGATTTATTGAATAACATAAAAAATGAGATTCCATTTTGTTTTCCAGCTTTCACCTCCGAGCCACTTTGAAAGTGAAGTCGGAGCCTCAGTTAACTGAGGGAAAGGACTCTGGTGAGGGAGGCGGAGCCCAGCCCGCCGCTCCCGTCTCTATGGCCAACAATCCTTCCATGGACATGGCACACCTCACCTCCTCCGGGGGCTACAGCTCACCTCCTCCTTCCCTTCTGGCCTGGAAGCAGCTGACCGGGAACATCCCCCAGATGCCAGCCTCCATGCCCAACCTGCCGGCCAGTTCCCCTCTGGCCACCACGTCTCTGGAGAACGCAAAGCCACAAGTCAAACCTGGTTTCCTGCAGTTCCAGGAGAAGTATGAGAAATTATTGTCTTACCACCAGATATTAGACATGGCCACTCTTACCTTATAGTCTCAGGTCATAGTTGTACAAGTGAATGTCGTTTATTTTTAATCCCACTTTTAGTTTATTTTCTTAAACTAATTCCTTGATTTGAAAAGTGGGATAAAAGAATGCATCAAATGTGCTTTACAAAACCACCGTTTATTAAAAGGTCCCATATTGTGCAAAGCGCTTTTATTCTTGTACGCCATGAACCATTAACATTGCCTGATGCACAGCAGAGCCTTGTAATCAGCACCCGCAGCTAAATCAAAAGGAAAACTTTAAATGGTAATCACAGTTGATTTTACCTGCAATTTGGTTTTGTATTAGTTCATTAGTTTGTCTTTTTATTTCATCTAACATTTATATATGATATGCTATATTGACCTTGTTTATTGCATGACAGAAGGTTCTACTTTAAGTAACATTATGGTCTGTTTCTGTGTCTCCAGTGATCCCTGTCTGGCTACTGACTGTAAATACTCGAATAAGTTCCACTTCCACTGCTTGTTTGGGAATTGCAAGTATGTATGCAAGACTTCTGGCAAGGCCGAGTCCCACTGTTTGGACCACATCAACCCCAACAACAACCTAGTCAACGTCCGTGACCAGTTTTCCTACTACTCTCTCCAGTGTCTCTGCCCCAACCAGGTAAGACCTAAACTGAGCCAGGAGCTGAATCACCTACTGTCATCTCCCACAGATTTCTAAGGATGAAGTATGCTATCTATTAGCCCAGTATTTGAGGTTATTTGACTCAAGGCTTTCACAACCGCTGCTCCTCGCCTTCCATCTCTGCTGAAAAAGACAGTCGACTCACCCCAGTAATGCCTGTTTATATGTCAATGATGTCATTTTGACTGCCGCATTCTCCTCTCAGAAAAGGCCAATTTAGCTGATATTACCCAATAAATCATTGTCACTTGCACAGTAAACAAGGCTGTCTGGAATAGGGCAAAAATCAGGGGAATGCTTCGCAAATGAAACCTAAATGGCAGCCCCTGCCTGCTCTCATGAGCTCGTATTTGGAAAACCGTTTAAATGAATTCATTAATGTGTCGAAAATCACCCCCTCACAAAAGTCCTCCCTCCCTCCTCCTCCTCTTTCTCTTCCTCCTCCCCTTAGTCTCCATCTCCTGAACAGAGCAGATCTTATTTGGCCCGGTCCTTTGGGATGTGGGCCTCACAAACAGATGGTGGTGTACAGACATGTTAGAAAGGAGGGGTCTTTGTGGGAAGTCTAGAAAGCGAAAAAGTCAGATGAGTCAGTCAGATGTTCCAGTTGACCAAAAAGGAAGGGATTTTTGAGGTGTTGAAACAGTTCGTAGCGCTGACTTCAACTTTGAACACAGACATCAAATAATATTAATCAACTTCTCTGGCTTTTAAACATTCACCACATTTGACTCATGAAATTGGAAATTATGTGTCTCCTCTGCAGCACTGTGAGTTCAGATTGAGAGGCCACTATCACTGTCTGAGGCCTGGCTGCTTCTTTGTCACTAACATCACCACCAAACTGCCGTGGCACGTCAAGAAGCATGAGAAAGCAGAGCGCCGCGCCGCCAACGGCTTCAAATACTTCACCAAGAGAGAAGAGTGTGGAAGGCTGGGTAAGCGCTCCCCTGCTCTGTCGTTTAGCCTGCCGTCTCCCCTTCTACCTTTTTGTTTTTTCCTTTTGTATCTCGCATCACACAATAAGACATTTATATCAGCTGCCTTACGCAAGGCTTTGATAATAGTTTGCCGGGAGAGATATGGGGATTAAAGGTGTCAAATTTAAAAAGATGTGGATTGATTTTGGTGTCTGTTGAAAGAGGATATCCTCAGTGTTTACAAAGGGAGACAGACCAGTGTTGGCAAACATACTGTCGCGCGACGAGAGTGGTTCAAGAGGCATGAAGCAAGTCCGCTTCATAGGTTCTGCTGCTGTGTTTTGCATATTCACAATGGCACCTCAAGTCCCAAAGGTAGTCTTGCCTGTACTATATGAGCAATAATGTCAAAGGGGCAATCACATCCAGGTTGTTTTCTTCTTCCTTTTGCCCCTGTCAGAAATGAGCAATTAGGTTTGTGTTTGTTAATTATCCGGCTTGTCTGGTTTAGCCTGTTTGTGTTCTGAAGCTGCGCCTCACAGCCACCGCTGCCATCGCACAGAAATGAATTAAAAGTGATCTGTTTTTTTCAGGCGGTTACACAAGCTTTTCAGAACGCAGAAACAAAGCAAACAAAAACAGGCCCTAAACAGCTGTTTTTTGTCCCCAGCCTGATCTGCCAACTGTATTGTTTGGGCTGGGTGAAAAACAGAAAGGATTACCATCGCTAGCACTCCAGTCATAAAGAATTGATGGGTTGCCAGTATCCATGGCAGCAACATTAAACTGAACACCGCTGATGATGTTACCTGGTTTCTGTCTCACAAAAGGCCCTTCATGTCACGGGGGTTACTGTTATTTGCTCAACTTGCCGTGTTTAAAACATTGTGTGTGCAAAAGCTATTTGATGACACAGAGGTGTTGTTGCTCTTAAACTGGGTGCCATGGTTACTGACATGCTAGCACCTGCCCAGCATGTTACTCTTTCAATTATTTCTGCCTGCTTTTATATAATGGTATTTGATTAACAGGCACAAAATGGAACATTCATTTAATTTGAAATCATAAAGCAATTAGAGCTGGACTGCTTAAAACACGAGAAAAGAACAGAAGAATATGAAGCAGACAGCAGTACATCGGAGAACAAAAGGAAAAATGACAATGGAGATACTTTGAAAAATGAATTTAATATGGTAATAATTGTATATTTACTTTGGTTTGCAGGGGTGTGTGCATTATTGGCCCACAGAAAATGAGAATTTATTTATGTAAATTCCTAATTGAATAAAGCATGTCAGTGTAATAAAAGAGCTCCACAGGTTTAGTGCACAGAAGCCTTGACTTGCTCAGTGTGACACCGGAGTGATCTAATATTCCTCCTACATGTACACTCAACACAAACACTTTGAAACCCAATCCCTCTTCTGTCACAGCTATATCATGAAGCTAAAAAAAAAAACCCTCTAAGAGTACTTCACGTTGTATTTGATCTAATCATAACCGCACTTATAACATTTAGTTCAGTCGCCGTTCTCGGATGTATCGCAATAAGCCCGAGATGAATTCATCTGCAAATGGAGAGTTTACAATTTGGTTTTCTTTTCGCAGGTTGCAAGTATAACCAAGTGAACAGCCACTTCCACTGCATCCGTGAGGGTTGCCAGTTCTCCTTCCTGCTCAAGCACCAGATGACCTCACATGCACGCAAACACATGAGGCGGATGCTGGGAAAGAACTTCGACAGAGTTCCATCCCAGGTACAAAGACAAATGTTTTCAAATGACACATGCCGTTCTGAAAAGAATAATTACTGTATGCAAAAATATGGGCTGTGCGCATCACTGAAGGATGACAAGTGTTGGATTGTTTAGAGAATCGTCTTCGAAGCCAAATACCTCACACACCCTCTTTTATTAGCCAAAGCCATTGTATTACACAAAAATAACAATTATTGTAAACGGTACAGGTCAATTTAAGACACGAGAGTTTAAACTGAAGGAACAATGAAGAAAATACACTGCAAAAAGCTAAATGTTACCAAGTGTATTTTTCTCACTTCTAGTCAAAATATCTCATCTCACTCAATATAAGACAGAATCACCTGAGGAGTAGTTTAAGTCAGAAAGAAGAACTCATTTTTAGATAATAGATCTGGGAAATCTTAATTCAAGCAAAAAAATATGTGGAACGAGTGAAAATTATCTTTGTAATATTTTTGAAATAACCCCCCCC
>JAQQZY010000027.1:35071236-35086947 GCA_030068375.1 Ostorhinchus rueppellii | reverse complement strand
GGCACATTTTTTTTTTTTTTTTTTGCTTGAATTAAGGGGAAAAAATATTGACTTAAGCAAAAAAAAAAAAAATCTGCCAATGGAAGAAGTGAAAATTATCTTGGTAAAATTTCTTGAAATAATATTTTAAGGATCTATTGTCTAAAAATAAATCCTTATATCTCACTGAAAAGTTCCTCTTTAGGTGATTCCGTCTTATTTTAAGTGTTATGAGAAATTTTGACTAGAAATGATAAAAATACACTTGGTTAGATTTAGATTTTTGCAGTGTACATCTGAGTTGCAGATTATGTACCACTAGAAAGACAAAATATTCAAACTCAATAGCTGTTGATTAAAAACAAAAAAAAAAGGTAAAAATTTTCCATGTTTTTTTTTTTTATAGCATAATCCTGATGTATTGAAGTCATGTTTTTCAATTCAGAAGCATCAAAAATTATTCAAACAGAAAAAAACTGCACCGTTTTCTCCGTTTAAACCTCATTTTCAACATTTATCTGATAATGTTGAACCTAGTTTGGTCGCTTTTGAGTTCAATTCTTGCATTTCCTGCGCTATGAGTCAGAATGTGCGAACAGAATAATGAGTTAATTTATTGTTCTGAAAACTCATACCCTGTCATACCAGTCAATGATGAATCACTCAAAACATTCATCTGAAATTTCTCACTGGAGTGTACTTCATTTCCTATGTTAACCTCTCATTTGAGACTGTACCGTGGATTTCGACATGTGGATTTTCTAGTTCTGTTTGTTCTTTTTTCAATTTGCAGTCATCTATATAATACCAGAAGTATGATGTTCATTGTTTTTGAGCACTTTTGATGTGTTGACAAATGTTGGTGGTTTGCCAAAAGCCAACACCTGCATGTTTTTTTTCCCCAGGTGTTTGTTTTAAACGCTTTTACAATGAAAACCTTTTTTGTCTTTTTTTTCTTCTCCAGGTGTTGCCTCTTAGTCACAGAGCAGATGAGATGCAGAACACCCCGGGCATGGTGTCAGGACCGGTTTCATCCCAACACGGCATCACCTCCAACTACTCCAACGCTGTAATGGACGAGACCGATGATTATATGGACTACATGGGGGGAGACGGCAGTCCTCTGGGCCTCTCCTCTGAATCCTCCACCCAGGACCGGAGCTGCACCAGCACACCCGTAGGCCACGACGGCTCCCCGGCAGGTGAGTGCGCTCATACAGAACAAAGCGCACATGTAGACGGTAGGATCAAACCTGACCTGATGCCTTAGTCGTCCACCTTGCCTCATGTTTTTACAGTCATGTATTTTTGGATGTGATTCAGTAGCGTAATGACACATCAGTCACACTACTGGGATACTATATGAGGATGATGACAAGGCTGTGTTCTTATATTCTGACTCGTAGACAAGATCCTTTGTAGTTTTCCTGGTCATCCTCATAAAACATCCATTTTGTACATCAGTGGTTTGAGTTATTGCACTGTATGTAGCTTATTACATTTTCGTTTGGCCAGAGATCATCCCTGTGGCTTTATGTCTACTTTAGCAGTTTTAGTGGGTTGAATTGTGGGTAAAAGGGGAGGAGGAAAAAGAAAAGCCTCTTTTTTTCTCAAACTTGCTGATATAAATCGATTGTCCTCTGCTTTTGTTTCCAAAATCTGAGCTTGCCTGTGATTTTTTTCACATTTTTTCCATGTGTTGCCAGTATTATCTACTACTCTCATCATTGTTGTTTTGGCTGGTGTTTGGGTAACTTGTCTTGAATGGGCCTCATTTTGTATCATTCTCTTATCTTTTATCTTTCCCTTTTTACCTCCCATCCCTCTGTGTGTGTGTGTGTGTGTGTTGGGTGTGTGTGTGTGGCCCTGTGTTTCTGTGTGTTTTTCCCTCTTGTCTGTCCTTCACCCTCTGGTCAACCTGTCTCTCCAGGACAAGGCTGCCCCGCCACCACTTCTGCTCCTACCACCCCTGCTGACACTAGCGCTACCCAACACGCACCCCCTTCTTCCTCTCCCCCTCCCCCTCCACCACCACCACCTCCTCCTGCTCCTCAGCCTGGCCTCCAGTCCCAGGCCCCATCCCTCCCTCCCGCTCTCCTCCGACCTCCTCTTCCCTCACTCCCATACCTCCTCTCTCCATCCTGTCTGTCATACTCTCTGCTCAGCGCCTCTCTGGGAGCCACTCGGAGTGTTGTCATGCCAACCAACACACCAGCTTTCAGCCCCATCATTGCCACTCCGTCTCCGGTTAAAAATGACGTCCCTATAGTGCAGGATGCTGCAGGTACTTATCCCCGGCGCAAACCAACACTGCAGCTGTCAGTCTCAATTGAGTCCTGTGTGTGATCCAGCCTTTCTCTGCAGGATTGTTTTCGAAAAAGACAAGAAAATCAAAGAGCATGCAGAAACAAAACATTTAAATAAAGATGATGACAAGTGCATGCTTGCTGAGTAGGTACAGTCACAAAATGTCTCACTAACTCACTGACACCTTTCTGTGACAATCCACTGTAGTAGTACCCAGATTTGCAGATCTGTTAACAGATCCATTTGCCTGCAGTTTGAAGCCTGGGCCTTGTTTAGCTTCGATTAACACAGCTGTATCAGCAGACTCTTATTTTAATCACGCCTCAAGTTTTATCGAGGCCCACTGCTTCCTGCTTCGCAGAACAGGGATCACATCATTAGCAGTGACCCCAGGGTGTTGCAAAAGGTGGGTGCCCCCCATAAAACAACATGAAGATAAGAGGGTCGGTTAAGACCCACAGCTCTCCCTCTGTTTGGAGGCTGAGACACCCTGTAAAAGTGTCATGTTTCAAAGTCAATCTATCATTTCCCCCCTCTTTTAATCATTCTGGGAATTAGGAATTAAAAATGTGTGGCTCCCTGTGCTTACTCAGCTGTGAACCACTTCTGGCTGAGTAAGGTTGCACATTAGAGTTGCAACCAGGATGGTCTCGCCACTGTAATTTGCCTGTTGTTTGTGGGTTTTGTGACCTAACTCATTATTCTTTTATGTGCTTTCTCCTTTTCCTTCAGGCAATACCATCTCCATTCCCACAGCCACCGGCGCAAAGAAGCGCTTCTGGATCATCGAGGATATGTCCCCCTTTGGCAAACGCCGCAAGACAGCTTCGTCACGTAAGATGCTGGATGAGGGAATGATGCTGGAGGGCTTCCGCCGCTACGACCTGTACGAGAACTGCAAGGACTCAAACTGTCAGTTCTCCCTGAAGGTTACCCACTACCACTGCACACGGGAGAACTGTGGCTATAAGTTCTGCGGCCGCACTCACATGTACAAGCACGCTCAGCATCACGACAGAGTCGACAACCTGGTCCTGGATGACTTCAAGCGCTTTAAATCCTCGCTCAGCTGCAACTTCCCTGACTGCCAGTTTTCAGGCAATAGCACCCACTTCCACTGTCTGCGCTGTGGCTTCCGTTGCACTGACAGCACCAAGGTGACGGCCCATCGCAAGCATCACGGCAAGCAAGATGTGATCAGCGCTGCAGGCTTCTGCCAGTTCAGCTCCAGCGCTGACTGTGAAGTCCCCGACTGCAAATATAAGCTGAAGTGCTCACACTTCCACTGCACCTTCCCTGAGTGTAAGCACACGGTGGTGGGCATGTCCCAGATGGACTCCCACAAGAGGAAGCATGAGAAGCAGGAACGGGGTGAGCTGCCATCGGTGTCGCCCAAACAGGAAGGGGTGCACCATTTGGGTGGGGGTGTATCGGCGGTCACTCCGGCCATGGGTCTCTCTGTTTCTTCATCTGGGGGTCTCCACGGGATGTCCCACAACATCAACAGCAGCGCTCCCTCCATGCTTTATCCAGGAGGAGGCATCGGATCCGAGTACAACCACCCCTACCCGCCAACCTCCATCAGCCTGGACAGCTCCCTCAACCTGAGCACGGACACCAGCAGCTCCCTGTTCTTCCTCAAGAATGCGTCTGGTCTGGGTCTCAGCGACTCTCTGGACCTCAGTAAGAAGATGCACCACGACCCGGTGCGATCTGGCAACAACAGCGCACATCAACTGGGTCTGCCGGCAGCTCAGGACGACACAACGGGAACATCCGGAGACGCTGAAGACGACCTGTCACCGGAGGAGGAGGCGCACATCGAGGAAGAGGAAGAAGAGGTGGACGACGAAGAAGACGAGGCAGAGGAGGATCTCAACAGTGACTCAAATGACGATTCAATGCCAGAACCGGACGGTGAAAAGGACAATGGGGAGGGTTTTGATGCTTCCGTTAACCACACTGATTCTTCCCAACTGGAAAAGCAAGATGCTGACCCTTGAAAAAAAAAAAAAAAAAAAAAGAAAAAAAAAGAGAGAACAGTGACTGTAGAAACTGAAGAAAAACCCTGTGTACTATGAACAAACAAAAATGAAAGTGGCCTCATTTATCATGTTTAGAGACTTCAGATGACAACAAAAAACAACAGTGTGGAGAAAATGACGGCCCGAAATGATTTATTATGATGTTTACAAGATGACCAACATTATTAATTCAATTATGCATTAAGAAAAAAAAAATGAACGGAGACACACCGAATTAGGCCCTGTTTTACAAACGACAGGGCAGCAATGTAAAACATTTTACTACACATCAGTCTTTTTGTGTGGGTGCATGTTTGACTTTAATTTATTTTTATTTTTTTCACTTTCTTGTGTGTGGAAAAAAAAATCTAGAAAAACAAAAACAAATCTCTATATAACTATATATGTAAGTGTGTGTGGGTGTGTGTGTGTGGGTGTGCATGTGTGAGAGAATGATCTACAAAAGGAAATAGTTGGCACAGTCAACATGAACTGCAGTGGGTACACGTATAGAAAAAGGGAAGTGGATCACTAAGGGGAAGCAGAATGCGCTCGAACATTTTGATCTTTTTTCTGTATTATGAATATTAATTATTATTAATATTATTAGACATTATAGAGAGGGAGGAGCTGCCTTTTGCCGGCCCCCGTCTCTCTCTCAGATGTTTTACTTTGTTCTCAATGACATGTGGAATTGACCAGTAACTGTTTGGTCAGTCTCAGCTGCAGTCAGGCGTCCAGTAAGCTGCCAGTCTCAACAGTTCTCTTTGACATTCTGCTAGAAGCGTTCAACTAGCACCAAAAAAAACCAAGCTCAGTCCCTGTAATTTTATCCCCCCTGCCCCTTTGTCGAGGAATCAAGTTTGTGTGTGGATAGTGCACTTTTATATTAGCTGACCATGATGATTACAATAATGATAGATAACTCATAAGCATATTAAATATTTTTGTTACCATTTGCATTCATTGCATTAAAATGTCATTTTGTTGTGTTAGTTAGAAGCATATCGATCTGTAAGCAGGCGAGGTCGTGATTAATGACCGGTAAGTCGAGGGGGGGGGTCAGACTGACCAGAGGAAATGATGAGTCACTCGGATGCAGCGGGGGGATGACAGAGGAAGCATCAGGGAGTGTGTTTTATGTTGAAAATGTACAGACCGAAAATGTCTAAACGGCATTTTGTTTTCCATTCACTATGGCTGTGGTTGAGCTCCTGTTGTAATGGTTTTTATTTAATATTTATGTGACCTTCCAATGAAAATCTTTAGGGTGTTATTGCACTTTTTAGGTTCATTTTTACCGTCTGAAAAAAATGATATATATCTTTTAACAGGGAATTTGCTTTAAAGTTGTTTTAGTTCACTTTTGCTTTGATGCATAAATAGATGTTAGTGTGACAAAGAACTGTTGTTCTGTGATTTATTTAAAGACTGGTTTTTATTTTGCTTCTGTGATTGGACAGTTTGAGAAAAAAAAGGGAAAAAAAGAAAAAAGAAAAAAAAAGAAAGTGGTTGCACCAGAGAAAAAAACGGTGACCTGATAAACACTAATACGGACTGTGATTTCAATGAATTCTCCAGAGGTTCACGGCGATGCTCACTTACTGTAGAACTAAATTATAAATCTGTCAAAGCTACTCTGGATTATTATATACTGTATGTATGTCTGAGGAGTGGACATAGATTGGGAATTATCTCCTGAGCTTGGCATTGGGGAAAAAAAATAGGGAATAATGTGTGGAGACAATATTCCTCCAAATATTGTTTTGAGAAGAAAAAAAAAAGGTTGTACAGTATTTTCCTCTGTAAAAAAATAACTATATATGAACAAAATGCTCTTTGATGAACAGCTTCCTTTAAAAAGAAAACCGTAAAAAGGAGAAATGAATAATAAAAACTTAAAAATTCAAATAGCCTCACATTAGTTTGCTTGTGTGCGTGACCTTTTTTAATTACCATTGGTCCAGATTTTTGGATAAAGTTGTTATAGCATTGGCCGATGCCGTTATGATATTTGCAGTATATATAAATAATTTTTTTTCAAACTTTGTCAGAAGCTCAAACTAAAATACACTGATTTTAATTAATTCATTGATGTTTCTGTTTTATTTAACAACTTGTTTAATTCATTGTCATTTTTTTGTGTGTGATTTTTTTTTTTTTTTTTTCTCTCATTCAATGAAATTCTTGGTTTATATTTACTTTGCTGTGGGCATGCCTCGTTCACAGACTGAACTGTCTCCCGGGACTCTGTTTGCACAGCAGAGGCGTAACTACACTTGTTTTGTTTTCTCATTATTTGCTGAGATACCTGTAGGAGCTGGGAGACATTGTGCACTTGAATTTAGTTTATGTGTGTGTGTGTGTATGCGTGTGTGTGGGTGTAAAGTAGCAGGATTTGTAAAAAGTTGAAAATAAAGAAACTATAATTATTATACCAATACATACTGTATGTAGTGCTTCAGCCTGAGGACGTTTTGAGTCACGTGTGGGCGGAACCCGTGCTGCTGGGCAACAGCAGGGCAAAAGGTCACTGCAGTGCTCCCTCTCTGTCTCTTTTTCTATCTATTCGTGACACTACTGAAGTGTGTGTCTGTGTGTGTCCTCATGAGAAAGACCGATAGGCCGTGACTGTAAGAAGAGAGACCTGTTGGCTCTGCCCCAGCTGCTCAGAGCTTCAATTCATATTTCATGACCTTGTGCATCTTTTTCCCCCGCTTTGTTCTGCTATAAATCCGACTGGGACACTTTTTTGTCACAGAATTTGAAGAAGAAGAAGAAAAAAAAACATCTGCATTTGTGCAGGTAGAGGGAATCAACAATATTTGTTGTTGGGGTCACGCGTTGTTCACAGTTTGACGTTCTGGTGCGAGAACAAGATCAGACCCGAGGACCATTAGGGAGATTTAGATGGCTGGCGGTGTCTTGTTCAGTGTTAACAGGGCACATTAATTTTTTTAGTTGAGTTTTTTTTTTTTTTTTTCCTTGCCTTGAGCCATGTGCTGGTTCTCCTCCCACTCCCTCATGTCACCCAGTGGCCAGAGCGCTGGTTCTGTCTGTCCCCTCGTCTACAGCTGTTCCTGTCCTTCCTCCTTCTCTTCCTTGTGATGTTTTTTCTAATAAAAAAAAAAGGAAAAAAAAAACATGGGTAAAGGCATCACCATCTGTCAGCCAGCTGGCATCCTGTATATAATCTACCAGAAAAAAAGAGAATAAACACGAAAATTATATTACACAAAAACCAGACGGAAACGACCTCCAAATCCTGCATAGGCTGCTGCCGAAACGACAGATCATTTTACTGTTTTAATTAACCAAGTAAAAAGGATGATATAAAAAAGTGGTGGGGAAATAAACTGAGATGTATTTCCACTGCTGGAAAAATGTAATATGAAAGCCGCCTGCTTACTGCAGCGTAGTGGATAAACAGAGCAACATTTTAGACTTTGTAAAATATATTGCACTTTTGGACTAAAAGCCATCTCCCGTTAGCGTTCAATTTGGCTAGATTCATGAGACATTTTATATGAAAAGCAGACAATGGAGCAATTTTTTAAAAGTCTCTACTTGAATTTGTTGCCCTCAGCACTACTTTTCATTCTAGTCCTATTGTTTGTTTGTTTTTTCCACTTGGATCAGTGCTGTTCATCTTCATTGTGCTATATTTATGTTTTCCCTCTGTTTCTGCATGTCTTATGCAAAGATTGAGCTTTTCACACAGTGAAATAAAAACATACTGAACGAATATAGGCCTGTTTTCAGCGTTGATGTCTTTTTGAGTGTGAAAAAAGTTTATTAGCTGATGTATATTTTTAACAATACACCCCCAAGTTGTATATATTATGAATGCCAGAAATGTGTGTGGTGGGGAAGCGTGCATGCAGGCCACGGCTGACGTGGAGTCGGTTGATGTGCCAAGAACAGGTTGAATGAGAGTGTGAGTGGTGTAGAGAGGCAACAGTCGGGGCTGGGAACACATACGACAGGTGTGCACTGCATATGTGGTCACATGATGCCTATAAGGCAGATTAGGGCCCAAACAGATGAAGCGCTGCTTAATGGCAGCTTTTATTAAGTTCACAAAGCAGGGAGGGGGGGGGTGAACAGAGGAAAAGCAGGTGGCTGGGCCTGTGCACTCTTAGATGAAGACAGATATTGTACAGTGAAGTCTGAAGAGGGTAGCCACTGTGGAAGGATTTATGGAGATTTGCCTGCTCAGGACTTACCGTCAGCCTGTTCCTGAATCCTGCAGTAATAGTGTAGAGGTAGAGCTGGAAAAGCTCACACTGAAAAATGTGGCTGCCCTGAAAAATAGGAGGAGAGTGAGATCATATAAAATGAGATGAAAATACAGAATAATCATCTCTGGTTTAACAGAGAGTAAAAGGGTACAAATAAATGAAGAAAAATATACACATCTAGTCATTTAAAAGATGAAGCATTTTACAATTAACTTATGGATTATTCCAAAAATGGGAGTGCACATTTTGAAAATATTAATACAGTAATGCCTTTTCTGGGTAAAACTCTGTCATTTATTACAGAGTGTAAGTAAAATGTATTATATTTATTCAGCCTCACTAAATGAATTCTTACACATTTGTCAAATAAACAATGAAGAACAAAACATTTCAAATGAATTATTCACTGAATTGCAGGGGAACTCAACAATACTTAAATTACCAAAACCTGGGGAATAAATCCTTAAAAGTACGACTGATGAAAATGCAGAAAGTGAATATTAAAACAACCTCAGCTCTGGGAACTTCAGGACCCATGCAGTAAAAATGATTATTATAACTATTTAAGACCAACTAATTAAACTGTACTTCTGTGCCCAATACTCAGAAGAAAACTTCTCAAAACTAGGTCCTGCATTAAGACACAGAACAGGCAGTTGTGTTTCCTCTATCGTATCTATATCATCAGACACAGTCCTTTTTGTTGATAGTGATACAGTGTATTATATATCAAGAGCATTTGAACTGCTCATTCTCCGGCTTCATTGGCTCATTTATAGTTTACGTTTTTGGATGAGATGTTTCCCTCGTCTCTTTCAGCACTCTGCCCCAGTTAGACCTCTCTTTAAATCCAGTGCCCTTTGCAATAGATGTTCATTTATCTATTTTTGCATGTGTATGGGCTTATTTTGGAAAGACCTCAGTCACACGGCAGAAAAGGGGGCTGTGTGAAAAAGGCTGCTTTGCCATTGGTAGCAGCTGTTGCTGCTGAGACACCTCTGAGGAAATGGAGAATTGGACACACACTCATCCAATTTAACATTAACAAGACCTTATTGGATGCAGGGCCGTTGGAACATGCGGCTTTGCCTTATGTGGCTCTGTTTAGATATGCTGCTATTCTTCGTGAACGTGTCAGACTGGGGTTTGTGATAGTCTTGGCATCTGTGATAGAGGATCAAAGTGTGATGTACGTAGTAATCTCAAGTCTGTTAGCAGCTATCGCGTTCAGACGGGGTGCCCTGTATTGTTACATACTGTTACTATTCACAAAAACCAGAGCAGTCGCTGCGGTAATAACCTGTATTCTGTGACGGCGTGGAAAAAGTCAATATTTTAGAGCAAATGGAGAAAGGATACTTGAAGCACACGGCCGTATCCTAAATAAGAATTTCCGTGTGTATGGAAGAATCACTCGTAAAACCATGAATAGGAAACTCTGAGTTGTAACATGAGATAGTTTCAAACATTAAACACCAAAGTGGGTCTACAAAGTTCTGCAAAAACGAGAGATTTCCATCACTTTTATATTTTCCACATGTAAATCTGACCACATCAAGAGAACTAGGTTGTTGTTAAGCTTTTCAACATAGCAACCACTGGTCAGACCAGTATTGACTTCATCCTCCTCCATGATTTCATGCATTAACAAATGTATAATTATATTTTAGGGTTTTACGCTGCATGAAGCACACATCTACCTCATAAATGCTCAGCACGTTGAATCAGATATTCTTCTCTCTTGTGCAACACCTGTCTTTGTGTTTAGTTTCTGGCTGGGTAGCATTTTTTTTTCTCTTTTTTTTTTTCCATAAACACACCTCACATTCTTTAGTGGGTGGTGTATCTAGAAATCTTTGTCTTTCAACACATTTTTTTCTGCTAAGACATAAAGATAACAAAGCATTCTTCTCACAGTTTTTGCTGGAACATTCAGTTAGTAAAAACAAACAACACTGTGCTTATTAACTTGAAAAAAACCAGAAAAACTGGATTAAGTTATGGCCAGTTCTCACAGAGAAGTCCTGAAAATGATGACCCCAAGACACCTTTTTTTAAAACCCATTACTCCTGTTTTTTTTCGATCATAAATGCTTAGAACCTTTCTCTTGGATCATTTGAGTTTAGTAGAAACTAAAACAAATACATGTATACTGTAGGTACTTTTACTCTAATACTATACCTGAAATACTTACTCCTCTTAACATGATGTTACTTAATTGTATTCTAGTATATTTCAGAGACAAATATTGTACTTTTTACTAGATTACACTAAAGTAACTGTAGTTTATAAGTTACTGGCGAGAACTGATTTTGGTTCAATGCAAAGTAAAACGTTTTCCAGCACTACATGGACCGGCTACATTATTGAAGTACTGCTAACATATTAATGCCCCAGTAACAGAGTATTAATACACTATTTACAAGTCATAATGTAAGTCTGACATCCTTTCCATGAAAACTAGGTTAAGGTTTGACAGGTTGCATCTTCACAGTTTCATCTTCAGCTTTACATAAGTGAACTATACACTATAACACTTTACATTATGAGCTTTGGATCAGACTCACTGTAGATTAAAATGTACTCTGGCAACATTTTAAGATGAGACGAAGAACAAAGTGTTGGAGACTTGGTGTGTTTTAGGCGTCGATAGATGTCAGAGTTTTATTGTGTTTGGATAGAAGGTGTAATCCGGTCCAAAAATTGCAGTCATGCTCAAAATTAAATGTGCTGATCTGAGAACAAACAGAGCCTGTATTTCTTTAAGCTGTGTTTGAAGTCAACACATATTACAAAAAGGGGGGCGTTGGAGTTATGTTACACGGGAAGATGTTATTTGGTAAACACGCAGTTGTCATCTTACAAACAGAATCCAATGGAAAGATTAGCATTGAGGGCCTTTAAACAGCTTGTGAAAAATGAGCCTCCTGTCAACCCTGTTACATAAATGTTTACTAAGAAATACCAAACATTGTGTTCTATTTGTTTTACTTTGCCTCAAGTTTGCCCATTGCCACAGATTAGTCATCCCGAGAGTTAAACACGACTTTGCCAGCAGAACAAACAACTAGTAGCGGACAGCAACCAGAAACAAGTGCAGAAAACGGTTGATCCAGACTGGCACCACGCCGCATGGCCATTACCCTTCAAGTGGCTTGTTTCAGAATTGGACCAGAGGTCTGCGGAGTCGAGTAGCAGTGTTTCATCACTTTATAAGTCTTATCCAAAAGGAGAGAGCTTGGAGCAAAAGATCTAATGGCCCTGCACTCTCTCAGAAGCCAGAGTAATTCTCATTCCACTTCAGTTGCCACAGCGCAGCACTGCTAACTGGCAAGTGAGGCCTGCCGCTGCTTTCTTGGCAAACGGGGAAGTTCTTAAGTGCTAAGCTGTAAATTTGCTTAATTTGACGTGGGTCCGAGGGGAATGGGATCATTTTCTTTCAGGGAAAAAGGCTGGCATATTGGCTGACAATAAGCTGGAATAGTCCAACATGGTGTTTCTGCTCAGCGATGATGGCTGGAACACAGAACGGACGGCGTTTGACAGCGCTGTAAAACCGTTTGACTCTGGCACCGGCAGCGTCTGACTCATTCTTATGTTAATAATGTAAAAAGCCCTTCAAGTGGTGATTCCTGTGTATAAAAATTATGATTTTCTCCTGAAGCCCTGTAAATTGGCTTGTCTGTCTGTGCACCTAAGAAACAGTGTATTTACTGAACTGATCACACAGTTTTATGAATCCCTCCTGTTCAGAGCTGATGGGCTTGTGCACATCGAGTTTTATTGAATTTTTACCCAGGAACTAAAAGCCCAATTCATGCATGACAAGATGCAAAAAGTACAACCCCAGTTTTGACTTTCTATGTAAATCCATTACAGGTCAAACTAAAGTATAGACGCAGGTTTTTCTTTTACCTGCCTGTAGGTTACAGATTAATCCTGCAGAACATGAAGGAAAAAAGCAAAAGGAGGAGGTGAACAGGATGTTTAACATTATCTCTTATTTTTCTGTAAAATTGAGCGAAACAACACGTACAGAAGTCAAAGAATATATATTTGTAACCCTTTCTTATTACTTTTCATTAATCTTCTTTTTTCCCCTTGAAATCCACAGGCTCTGCTTTTCCCTCATGTTTGATCAATTCCACGTTGGTTACAAATAATCACTTAATCATGTGTAGGCTTTAATTTGCATTTCACTGCTAAGTGACTACATAGTGCATTTGGTGAATGATTGGCAAAAACTGTGCTTATCAGATTAGCTGAAGTTAATTAGTAATATCCTTCTGACACAAACATGGACATTGGCTTTTTTCTGCTTTATGACGTTCACCTTATTTTACCTCCTAATGTCACTGCATCAAACGGAAAACACGAGCGAGTATGGATCTCATTTTACACAAATCCTTCCAAAAGACCAACACTAAACAATTTAACTACATCTTTCACTGGTTGATTAGGCCATTGTCCCCTTAAAGTTATTTAAATTAATCACATTGACACGTTCTTTCATTACCTTCATTATAAACTCATTTGTTAGAGTAAAATGCTGCCATTGTGTGGTTTTAAAAAGGATAATCTCAGTGTAATTTCTCATTTCACTTTCTACACTAAGAAGTAGGTTTTTGGGGTAGACAGTAGATCTATAAAATGCAGGACTTTGCAACCACAGTTCACATCCACACCATTGTAAGGGTTTAAACTAGTTTGATAAAAATAAATAAATAAATAAAAATCTTAAAATTAAATTATTTTATTTATTACTACTCTCTTCTCCAATTAAATCATGCCCTGGTGTCTTTCCCTGACTTAAATCTGCAGTGCTTGAGAAGTTTTTAGTGTCACTGGGCACAAGTTGAAGAAAAATATTCCAAGATGGCCACATTTTGTCCAATCACAGGCCTTTTCAGGCAAGTGGGAGGGCTGAGTACATGATTGACACCTGTAACTACCAATCAATAATCAGAATCCATCAGATGTGACTACTGGTTTACTTTATCTCGGAAAACTGCCTTCACTTTTTCATCTATATTTAATCTCTTCATTCAGACTGAGGGGAGAGCGCTACCAAAGGAAGGCGTGGATTTCCAATTTTATGTATTTTTGACCCCGCCAGATTTCACGTGCTGCAGCTTTAATTATGCTGTCATCACAACCACTTTTTGGCAGAAATCTAGTCTTTTTGTCTTCTACATTCATACCAAAAGCATCAGCAACTACATAAAATATTGAAAAACTGAGAATATGTGCAGTCATTTTATTCTATTAAATGGGTTGTCATTGTGATCTGTTATTGTAAAAAATATTCTGGATTAAATATTTTGGGCGTTTACACTCACTGGTGACTATTTGATATACAGTCTTGCAAATATTTCTTAGACCAATCACATGGCAGCAACTCAGTGCATTCTGATGCATAGAAATAGTCTAGTTGATCTGTCCAGGTACCATCTCTAGGGTTTACAGAAAATGGAAAAAGAAAATTTGAAGTTTCTGGTGAAATTCCTCTGGGTGAAAATTGTTGAGACTAAGTTAGAGGGCAATGGCCTCACTGGTTGAAAAAGAAAGACAACAGGAACTCAAATAACCACTGGTAGCATCTCTGAAAACACAAAATGCTAAACTTTAAAGCAGATGGACCATGGCAGCAGCATATACGCAAGTGGCCACTATATTAGGTACACCTGATACCCAATACAAGTACACCTAGCAAGATGTACTTAATAAAGTGGCCACTGGGTGTAATTTACATACCAGTGTTGTTGAGAAAAATATATGCAGCAGGCTATTTTTAAAAAAACATTATCAATTATGCTATCATCGACTTTTGTTGACAAAGAAAAGGTATGTAGAGAAACGTGTTTTACATAACATTGTTGACGTTGGTCTTTTGTTAGCAACAAACTTCACCTTAAAGATGTGATAATTCAGTGACCTTACCCAGAAGGGTTACAAAAGTGTATGTGCTGTACAGTTAGAGGACAAACAATTCCTACCACTGTTTCTAGACGTGATTGACAGTGGTTGGGTGGGTGTAGCACAGTTGTACAACAATGTGACAACTGTGGCATTTTAAAGAACATGTGGAGGAGGCTTTTTTTTTTTTTACCATTAAGAAAATACTTATGGTTTTTCCGCAGTTTAAAGTCTGAGAGTTTGGTTTTTATCTCTGGTTACATCGCAAGACTGTTGCTGTACATTTATATTTAAACTGTTACAAACTGCTTTATTCCCGTTTAATGACTCTTGAATATCACCACACACACCATGAACATCCCCAGAGCCTTTAAAAAGACTGGTTTCAGTATCACAGCTGTGACCTTCGTAAAACTGGGCAACAGGTGGGCATCATGTGTGTGCTAATCTTCCACATTATGGTTGTTGATAACAGACACTGCATGGCCTGCTCCGTTAAAACTCAGTAATTTAATATGGAATACATCAGCAATGTGATATTTGTAGCATGGAAGAAGCAAAGGTTGGGAAGATTCTGCTGATGCTAATAATAGAAAAAGCCCATCATTCACTTTGGTTTCTGTTACCAAAAGAATTCTGTGAGTACCGCAGACCCTCCAAAACAAGACATTGGGTGTCCACTGAGGGATTTTGGGATTATTTTTTTCTCTTGCTCTCCTCCTCACAGAGGGCATGAAAATGTGGATTGTATTTCGCTGTGACAATCCATGCCAATTTTAGAGGACAAGGTCGGTGAATGTACAGCCTTCCCCTTTTTCACAGGGCGTCGACTATAGGCGTTCAGTCTTCCATGTGTCTTGGATAGAGGTTTGAAGACATTCAACAGGTTTGGGGGGTTTTAACCCTTTCATTCATACTGATCACTCCAGTGGACAGTTATTCTACAGCTGTTCTTAGATATTCACGGGTTTTGTTGTTTTAGTTCCATATCAGCCAACACAGCGGACACTTATGCGCCATCCCATAATACACTGACATTCATGCTATTACTGTAATTTTGCGGTTCTAGATAAACCTGATCTGCACTAACATGTTTTAGTGTGAATCAATTGCTAAGAAAAATTGGGAATATGATCAAATGTGAGAAAACATTAGATTAGCTGCATTATTCATTCATCCATCTTCTATCCCCGCTTTCTCCTCACTAGGGTCACGGGGGTCACATGGAGCCTATCCCAGCTAC
>JAQQZY010000027.1:34999852-35032732 GCA_030068375.1 Ostorhinchus rueppellii | reverse complement strand
GAGCCAAGTTTAGACTAGCTCTAAATGTCAAGTGTTGTGAGAAAACTTTTGCAATGACGTGATCCTATATGAATTTGAAAAATTTCAATTCAAAAAAACTTTATTTGTCCCCAAGGGGCAATTCAAAGGACACAGAGCAGCATATCAAGCAAAGAGCAAAGGATTAAAGTAAAAAGTAAGGTAATAACATTAAAAAAAATAAATAAATACACACACACACTGGACATTGGAACATGAACGCATCTATAAACTGCTGCAAACCCACATTTTCATAGCACACCTTAAGATAACATTACAGGCAACAGATGCAGAATTTTTATTCCATCAGGAAGTGGAGGCATTGACAAATTAGACTATAAACTGGAGTTAACCTAAAAGTGTTGGTTCAGATTGTTAAAGTGTAGTTCTTCATATATAGATTTAACCACAAAATGCATTTCTTTTCAAATGTCTCCATGCCAATTGATCTGCTGCAGGTAATGCAGTGACTCCTATATGACTTCTGTTTGATGTTTCGGGAGCATGTTCATTACAAACACCAGCCACAGACACGCTGATACTGGTTATGCCTTCACTTTCTAATCTCTTCAGTTTCCTTGTCCACATGGATATGCACAAGCTTTCCTTTGGAAGTTGTTCTATTTTAGGGAAATGCACGGCCTGTCCACAGATATTTAGACAAACAGGTATTTTTCCTCTACATTTGTGCTTCTTACCCACATGTAAATGAGACTGTAGGTTTAAAAAAAACAGCAGATTTTACAAAAAAGATTTCCTAAGTGTAGATTTTCAAGAACCTTGTGCACTCAGCACATGATCTGCAGTAGATCAAATGAGCGCAGATACCTTCAGGACTTTACGAGACAGACTGAGCGGGCGTTACCGACACATCCACATCACGTAGAGAATTCACTTCAGCAACCTGATCTAACACTTGAGGTAACTTCAGTTAAAAATTCTGTTAGAATTTTTAGTTTATAAAGCCACTGCAAGTGCTATCCAATATTATACACAGTGTTTGAACTCAGCCAGGGTTTGTCTGAGCATTTGTACCAGTTTGTAGTCATTTTTTGTGTTGTTATGTGGACAGATACATTGTGTAAAATAAAGATCATGTGGACATCAAATCTCCCTTTAGAAAAAGATCCACATTCCTGTGGAAGGGCTGGCAGTTTGTGTGTCAATGAAAGGCCAAACTATAGAGAAAAATGTTGTTTGAAAATATCTGTATTCGTGTGGAAAAGGCATTAGACATCTAAACCTTCCAAGGTGAAGGATTTTTATCATCATTCAAAGTTGTACAAATATTGGACTAAATTATGTAACACGCCCTTAAAAATATAATAATGTAGTTTGAACTGTGGCTGCTTTGCTGCAGACTCACTTCCTCAAATGGGGATTGGTATCTTTCAGGTGAAAACACACTTCAGTTCGACACGACTGCTAACGAGACCAAACTTTCTGAGATGCCTCTCTCATTTACGCCTCCCTGGATTTTTAATTATACTGACGAAGAGCTAGGAAAGCATCTCTCTCCCTCCTTCTCTCTCTCTCCATGTCTGACAGTCAGGTTGAGATTCCTCACCTGTCCAACATGGGAGCCGCACCTGTCACTGTGCACTTAATCACACTAGGGCCAGCACTGAGCCCAGACGCCACACAGTGCCATGCCGCACGCACGTTGTGCACACGCACACAGACATACACACACACAAAATTAAAATGAACTTTTCTCGCCACCTATGGGGAAGAGGGTGGATGATGATGGCGGTGGAGGTTTGGATGGGGTGAGGTTGGTAAAGGGGGAGACGGATGGGTGGGGGGGGGGGGGGGGTGAGAGAGGATGAGGCAGGAGGAAGAAAAGTTGTCATTTCCCAACTCCTCATTAATATTCCGAGGTTAAGAGCTTTTCAGCGAAACGTAATTAATTGAGCCCGAGCCTGACAGTAAACAAGCAATTTCAAATTAAAGCGAAATGACAGCGGCGTCATTTGTTAAAAACGTGCGGGGCCCCCCGATTTTGGCGACAGATAAATGAGGGAAAATGTTAAGGAGGGAGAAAGTGATGAAGATATTAATCTTCACCTGTCTGTGTCAGCGTGCCACTCATTGCCGCAATGTTGTTCTCCATCCTCTGCAGATGCTTCTTGTCCTCTCGGCTGCCCATAATGAGGGGAAGGATGTATTTCTGCAATTAAAAGCAAGGCAGAATATTACACCTCTGTCTGATGAGAAGGGACAGAAAGATGAGGGGAAAAGACAGGGCCACCTAGAGTAGGTGCTGGGGGTCAAAGGCATTGTTTCCCTGGAACACAACATTATTGTCTACACTGTGTAACTGTGACAGTGGCTGCAAAACATCTTACATCACCAAAGGTCTCTGGAGACTTGTGAATTCTGTGAACATTTAATAAACAAAAAGGCTGATCTGTAATCAGGGTTTCTGCAAGTTTCAACGAGTTAAATATAAGACTCTTAAGACCATTATAGATTCAATTTAAGCGTAGTTGGATACTATGTGACGACATTGATATGATTGCCAAACAACTCTAGATGAGGCCTTTTAGAGGGGATTTATGTTGTTCCTGACTCAAATTCCAACTCTTACACCATTATACCCAAAGTTTATAATTTGAGTGCTTTCTTCCACAAGATGAAGTGGGTCTCAAAGTCATTATTTTCAGAAGGCTTCAACCGAGTACTAAACGCACCATTCTCAAGCCAAATCTTGTTGAACATGCACTTATCCATATTAGATTATAGGTAATGCTAACAAACAGTTTTAACTCATTACTTCTGGATGTAGCTAGTTTTTCATGAAAATAAACCACACATTAACCCATACACTACACTGTGACACAGTAGCCAAGTGGGCTCTAATAAATTCTGACTGGGCTGCACAGTATGCACTATTGATAACTGACCCAATGGTGATTTTATTTTGTCATTCTCTGCGTAATCAATACAAATCTTTTTAATCAAAACCTTGCTTAAAAAGAGATTAAAGTTAGTGTAACTTTATAAAAAGCAACATTAATTTTACAAACTAACTATTTTTAAGTACTGTAACAATCACATTTGAAGCATCTTGAGGCCCTGATGTCAGATTTGTGGATTTAAAGGCTTTCAAAAACCTGAAACAAGTGAATACTCAAACAGTTAAGTTTCTGCTCTACTGTGTGTCTTATTAAAGAAATTAACAAATGAAAGCCAGGAAGGGACATTGACAACAAGATACAGTCCTACTGGGAAAACACATGGTGCTGAACACTGAAAATACTCCTCCAAAACCAAAAACAATGTCATGTTGTTTATCATGCCTCTGTCACTGGATAAACAAAATTCTACCAAATGATATGTATGTTATGTCTGACAGCCAAATGAGGATGTTTGTTATCCAGTGTGTGTTACCCAAATTAGTAGCTTGCAATGTCTCACTGACTAAAAATTGTGGAAGTGGAGACAAACTCTCTGAATGCATCACATCCATCTAAACCTGAAGGATAGGGTAATGAACTGCAATGAAAAAAACTCATAAAGGTATTCCTGCTTTGAAGACTAAATAAGGATGACTTAATCCCTTACAGCTGGTCTGGCCAGGTTTTTTTCCCTCCAACTCAGGTGGCAACTGGCCACACCAGCGCAAGTAATAAACACTTTTTAGAGAAAAAGATTAAATGAGTGTCAACACGTGGTAATTAATAAGTGGGTTGCTGGGAAGGTGGTGTTTACAAGGTGCACCATAACATAAATAAAGTATGGGCAGAAGCTTGGACATATGGTGCGACTGGCGCTACGCTCCAGTGACATGACAGCAACCTGTGCCGTCCCGCCAGGGAATCCCACCTCCCAGGCGACCAGTGGCTGGCAAACTGCGCTGCAATGTGGAAGGGAGAGGACTTGTACAATGTGTTTTTGTCAATAAAGTCTGCAGGGAAGGTGGGATAACGGATAAAGGCTTGAAATGGGCAAAGGCATGAAAAGGCTGTGAGAGAGCGATGAAATATTAGAACATAACCGGATCTAAAGAGAAGCCAATATGTACCACAGGGTCAGGTAGACATATGCATGTACATGGTACACCCTCACTTTCTCTCTCTTGCACACGGAGAACAGCTTGTCATCTAGGCCAAGAGCTACTGCTAGAGCTGCTGTCCTCCTCTAAAACGAGAGTAATGGCTTCCACATGCCACTCAGACTACTACTAACAACCACTATGGGATTAATGTCACCGGGGACAAGGGGCCTCATGAGCTCATGTTCAAGGGCTGCTAAGCCCGATAAAAACCAGGGTGATTATTTTTAGATGGTAGGACGTCAAAAAAAAGGGGTTGTGTGCTGTGTTAGCAACTATATTTTTTAAAAGAAAAAAATATATAACAGGAGGAGGGAGGGGAAACTTAAAAAGAAGGGCTTCAAATGAGATCATGCTTTGACGTAAAGCAGGGTAGCTTTAATAACAAGACCAGAGTGATGTTACATTCTGCAGAGGCGCCTTCTATTCTAGCACCATAATTCATCATAAACTGATGTACTTGCTAAGCCCACCAATTTAAAATCTACTATCAGAGAGAGGCAGAAGTGACAGATTGGAGGATGTCTACTGTACGCGATACATTTTAAAGAAAAATTAACTGTAAAAAAAAAAATTAGACTGAAATGGACAACAAAAGCAAGGAGTTACTTACTTTGTAAAGGTGATGAAAGCCAAAGGCGACGCCCACCATAAGGATGGTGAACGCTCCATAGTGTCTCCATCTGTAGCCTGTTGGACCTGGGATTGAATGAGTAACATTATGGTTCAGATACAGATACATTAAATATTAGCATATGTGCAATCTGTAAGAATACATAACATCTTATTAACTGTTAATTGCTGTTGCCTTGTTTCTATATGTATGTGGGGGTTTTTAACCATTCCACACAGTCATATATTTCAGGCTGCTTATTGCATTCAGTGGTGATAGTACTCAGGATGTACTTGAGTAAAAGTAGAAATACCAGGGTAAAAATACAAAGCAAAATCATCTGCATTTCAATTTTTCCTCAGAGTAAAAAGTACAAATATAATGACATCAAATATACTTGAAGTACCAAAGTAAATGTACTCATGGCCATCCAGAATGGCCTAATTCAGAAACCTGTATGTAATTATATTAAAATAATGCATTAATGTATTTGCCACTTCTATAATTTTAAAGACTTGGCTGAATGGTTTATAAATATTCCCAGTGGATATCAAATATTTTAATCTAATAAATACAAAGTAACTATAATTATCTAATGTAATAGAGTACCAAATAAAAACAATCATAAAAATAAGACATACGAAAATAAATAAGTGAAAATAAAAAAGTAAAAAACACTCACTTTAGGTGAGTACGTGTTAAAGCAAAATAATAACAGGTAAAAATTATTCTGTTGTTAACAGCATAAAATAGCAGCTATAATCAAGTGTACTACAACCACACTGAAGTACAGCGCTTGCTTGCATCAATGTACTTGATTTGTTTATGCTACTAACATTATTATTTATAATGATATATAATATTTATAATTAATCATACAATTTTAAGAGAACATAGTGGCTTGTTAATCTTCCCTGCTATAGATCTACTGAAAGCAGACAAACAATGGGTCTTGAGTAGCAGGAAAATAGGTTTTAAAAAAAAATAGCAGCCTTGTTGAGAATGCTAGATGGGATGTTAAGTATGCACGGGTAGTAATTGAGCTTTAACACACAAACCACAAGTACAGTCCTCTTAGATAAGGACACTGTACACCATTTAAGAAATTAACACCTACATACCAGCGTAACACAATCTGTGTGTAATAGACAGAGCAAACAAGCACCACTGTATCCTGCTTTTCTGAAAGAACTTCCTTTTTTTTCCTCATCGATTTTCAGGTGGAGTGTAATTTGTGTGTATATAAAGACAGAAGGTAAGTGTGTCTTTGTGTGTGTTTGTTTAGAAGTTGACTGTTTAGCTGAGTGACAGATAATATGAAAGTGTGTCATTGTTCAAGCTGTCATCTGGGTAGGCCAACTGTCTGTCAAGGTGGAAATTCCCCACATAAGAGAGGCATTCAACTGAAAATGTCACTAAACAACAAACAGGTTAGAAGGAAATATATGAGTTTTTCTTTTATTTACTCAGGTGGAACCTTAAATGAATAGGAAATTATTACAGGCTTGCCCACTAAAGTACACATTGATATTCTATTACAGGTCTGATTTCACCTAATGGGCTTACTGACTTGAAGTGAGTAAACTAGATTGATTTGTGCCTTACCACTTGCATGATTTGACATGCAAATCAAATGAGACCCACTGTCACACTGGACTATATGGTACATTTTCAAGGTGAAAGCTGTATTATTCTCCTCACTCAAGCGCATTTTTCATAGCCGCCGCCGCCGCATTCAGGGGTGAACCCGTAACCTTTTCTATCGAAAATTTTGAATCATTTTCTCAACATCCATATGGTAACCACATAAATTTGGGGCTTCATCAATATTATAGCCGCAATAGACTGCCACCTATCCCAGAATACTGTGCTTCTGAAAGGCCTCAGAGTCCTTGGGATGGGCGGTTGACCCTGAACAAGCCTCACTGCATCACAAGGGGTCTCCACATGCTCTTTCCCCCCTTTAGGACCTTTCATTCTTCCTCCATCTCTCCCTTTTCCTCTTCCACTTCCACTCTGCCATCTTCCTTTTTTTATTTGGTCACTTAAGCTGTGGAACTGTGGTCTCCATCCCCCGTTTTTCCAATCTCCTCTCAAATTTATTGGGTTCAGTGGAGGCCTTCCTGTCCTTCTACCGCCTGAAAATAGAGATCAGAGTATCCATTACTTCGACAGAGATGGATGCGGGTCCCCGTGCACCGTCCCCATAACAAGGACATCAAAGGGAGGTAGCCCCCTCTTTTCGGCATGACCCCCCATACAAGACTCCCCGCTCTCACCTCATTATGCAGCTCCCTTATAGCCGTTTTGATATAAAACCCCCCACTATGGACGGAGAGCCGCGAGTCTCCCTAACTACATGGCCATCCCATCAACATCACTTTCATTACAAAACATGAGATGCCGGGGGAGTCAAGGACAGTGTGGTAATAAATGAGGGTGGAATACATCTGGAATCATTGTCATATGGGTTAAGCATTACGCGGACTTCATTCTGCATTGGTAAATCAGTGGACAGCACTCATAACCTCCTGAGGTAATAAAGATACAGGTGCCGGTGTGGGGTCTTGCCAGGGTGGAGCCCCTTGAAACAGAATGGCAACAGAGACTTCATGAGCTTTTGCTGTGCGATGTCATATTCACTCTGTCTGAAGCAAAGGTTGCAAGGCATACACAGAAATGCACCCTTCACCCCGTTTAGAAATATCAACCAGTACAACCGGGCGACAATTAAAATCAATCAGGCTCGGAAATTTTAAGCAAAAAGCAATTCAAGCATCATCATCACCACAATCTTAGCAAATATGTTTTAAGTTTTGTGAACTGTTTAAACTTCTACTAGGTAAAAGTGGTCTCTAAAAATTTTAATAGACTTACCGCTGAGGCTCAAGACCTCTTCCAAGGTCAATAGTCTATTATTCTTCTAATTTCACAATATTATTAAAATACAAAAACTACAAATGATACATGCGTTTTTTCTCCTCCTGTCATGTGATGCCATGGTTTAGAGAAGTTCCTACAATGTTCTAACCGCAGTAAGTTGATGATTTGTTAATGTATTTATGTAACTGTTAACACCAAACCCTGAGAAAATATATTCTCCTCTCCTTTCCACCCCTTACACTCAGCCCGGTCTAAGTTAAAGGCAATCATCTTTGCTCCATGTCTTATCCTTTCCCCAAGTTTCATGAAAACCTGTGCAGTAGTTTTTGCCTTATCCTGACAGGCAGACAGATGGACACAGACAAACGGTAGCAATCACAAAACCTCCTCGGTGGAGATAATTACAGAGCTTCTGCAGATCCACCAGAGCGGCTTCATGTGGTAATCCTAAAGTTCCATTCTGTAAAACATCTTTTTCTCAGACAGATTTCTGAGCAAAGTGCTGGAACTTGCTGCCTCACAAGAACCTTCACCTTTATATAATCTCAATAATTGTGCCTTTTTGTCTCCTGCTGCGTCGTGGTATTTATTGTTCTATATTTAGTTTGTTTTCTTCTCACCTCAGGGTTTTAACCTTTAGACTCATAAAATCCGGTCTTACAGCGGACAGTGTTGGTTTTCGGTTTAACTGTCAACTGTATCACTCTCTATGGAATAAACTATCAATAAATAATAGAAAGAAAATAAGGAAATGGCTCACAAAAAAGGTGCAAAACAAGTAAGATTTCAGCCTAAACATACACAAAACTTTTTTTTCTCCAAAAATATTAAAATGTTATGTTTCAGGTGTGAAAGCAGAAGAGATGTGTTGACTCACTGGGTGGTCCAGGAGCCAGGTGGACTGCTTGTACTGGATACGAGGGCCCCACAGGGGTCAGAGGCAGGACCTCTTCTGTACTGCCAGAGCGCTGGATGGCCAAGTCTACCTCCCCATCCGTCAGCCCTGAAGTCAAAGAAAAAAAAAAAAAAAAAGGACATTTGGTGGTGGAGCTGCAGTGACTGTGTTAATGGGATACACCAAATGGCCCTTTGGTCTGTCATAATACATGCTTAAATACTTCCCAAGTTCCTCACAAACCTTCAAGTACAACTTAGAGAAACTATGTCAAATCTTCATTCAATTTCATCCTCTTCGCAAAAATGCATTTTCATTTCATAATTCAGAAATCCCACAGAGAGCTTCTGTTTCAGGGACATCCATCAAAGGGAGATAGTGTGGAACGGTTCATACAATGAAATCTGAAACTCTGCTAGCCTATTAACCGCCACCAAAGGCAAAGAAAATAAGAGTCTGTCCACTTCTCCAGTTATATTTCCCATGTGGAGATTTCATACACCCCAGACAGCGAAAATGCATTATTTTAATTTCTTCATTGTAATGTAAATGTATTACATAATTTTGCAAATGCCAATATAATTTAATCTTCAGATCTTTTTAATGATTTTAGTGATGATTAAATTGCAAAGGGCTCCCTGATGGAGAGTCAGAGGGGAGGAGAAAAAAATCTAATATGAACATCTCCTTTTGTGGCAAGAAAGGATTTTATTTCAGACACTATTGCTGCAATTGCTGGGGGTCTCATCTTTTAATAAGCATCATATTCTAAACAAAGGAAATAATAATTATAACTTTTGAAGTACAGTTTTAAAAAGGCACTATCCAATTGATGGCTGAACACCTGGGAGAAGAGGTATAGAACATGCACATTCCACTTCAAATTTAATATAAAAAAAAAAAAAAAAAGGAATTTCCAGTATAACTTATGTTGTAGATCACTGCTAATAGTTTAAGTGAGACCTCTCACTAAAATCTCCAATAACTTCCTTTTTTTCCATTTCCCCAGCTGCATTTCCTACCTGCTTATTGACAGAAAATCCCCTTCCATCGAGAACCTTTTACTTGACCTGTTCCTTTGGGATTCAGAGAATTCATAAATGCTTGGAAAGAGCTTTGAGATAGACTGACGGAGCAATCTGAAAAGGTTTAGTTGAAGTGTTTCAAGAGATGGCTCTTAGTTTTCATTAATAGTAACTACACAAAGGCAGATCCTGGTGTCTAGCTGACATTCAGTGTGGTGTAAACATGCACTATGTAAAGATATACAAGTAAAAAAGAAGACGAACTTCTGTTTATTTTAAAGGTTATTTCTACTAAAAAATGAGAGAGAAAATGTTCTGGAGTCATGCTCATCTGAATAGCAGGTGCAAGTTTGAACAGAAATACTATGTTAACATATTTTGTAATGGCATCCCATATGCATAAAGAATAAACTCTTGCATAATCTACTAACGCAGCCTATGCCAAGAGGAGGTGCCTCCCGTCACCTATTTAAATGCTCTGAGGACTTCAAATGGCCATGAAAATTGTTGAATAATTGAAGGCAAATATTGGCCGGCCTGTAGTCTACAGAAGGTCCTGAGTGCCAGGAAGTGGTGAGCGCCATGTGCTGAGTTTGTGCAGTCAGACTGCACTGTCAAATAAGCAATAATGTGTCCCTGGACTCCTGATTCATCTGACCACAGCAGACTGCATGGTGGCAGACTATTGAGTGAGACATGCAGGGATCTCAATTTCACCGAATGCGAAGAAATAAAAACATGCTTCAGGTTTTTTCTTTCACCTTGAAATATACAGGCTTCTCTTTTTATCATTTTAAAAATTCCCTTTTAGGCTCTTTTTGAGCATAATGTATGTACATTTTAATCATTATTCACATCTTTGATGTTATTTATGCACCCAATGAAAGGCTTTTTACCTTGTATCGCAAACAAAACACATGGAAATACCTAAAGCTGTTTTCTAGTTAAATTACAGCTTGCCAAGTTGTGTTGTAGTCTCTGATCTGTTTATTGTTGAGGGGAAGACAACAGCAAATGAAAGCGCCCTTAGATCCAAAAGAAAAGGGAACAAGGTGAAAGTGAATTTTACATATAAAAGGAAAAGACAAAAAAGGGATTGTGAGATTTATTATACGTTCCAAAACCTGTGGAATGACCCCTGGACCCCCATTTCAGATCGACCTGTGGGGAGATGAATTTTTTAAGACATAAATTACACCTAATGACGACACCATAAAAAAGAACAATAATGGAAAGCTATTCTGTATTTCATTATACTGTATTATTTGGTGCACCTGATACACGCAGTGCCTGTTTATGAGTCACCGTATTAGCAGATGCTCAGCCAAAGCATTTGCTTTGACCTTGCCATTCTCATTGGGGCATGAAATTACGGTGCTGGCACCTCGATATTACAGCTATAAATACTGTAAACTGCATATCTGGGCTACGTTTTCTATTGTCTTTCAACATAAACCTGATCGGTATTTATTTAAAGGAAAACCCATTGCTCGTCAGGTTATTTACAGCTCTATTTTCAGTGGCTCATATTCTCTGGGCATTTTTTAAGGGCAAAGCAGCAGCAAGGCTCTTACATTAAATCCATTTCTCCAATTCTGGCACTTCTAGACTTTATGGGTCAAGACCTAGGCTGGACAGCCAATTATAAAAATTGCTTACTAAAATATTTTTGGTGGTAAAAGGTGAATGCCTTTCCCCCTGTCCTCCAAGGCCTGAATTATGAAAGTGCCCTTGAGTGAAAATTACTTACATTTTGAATATAGTATTTAGGAAAAAAAATGCATGGCAGGGGTCATAAATAGATGGAGGTCAATAGGTTATTAAGAAGCAGAGTGGAACTTCAACCTGTTTCTCATGCTGCGCTGGGCTGGTGAGGGAGATTCTACATGTCATTTGGTACAGGACAACTGCTTGAAAAAGGCATGCCCTAAATAATGACCACTCTCATAGAGTATTCATTTATGTATTAAAAAAGGGGACTCTGCTCTCATTTCCCTGCTTTATCGCCTTGTACTGATGACAAAGTAGGCAAGGCCTAGGCTAGGTGGCGCCGTGGAGTAATTTATAACCACATCAATTCCTTTGCCTTCTACGCAGGCCTTGGTCATTGTCATTTTTGTCCGAGAGGTGAGTCGCATAACCCCACTTACAAACAGCATCCTATTAATATCTGGGATGATGAACCTTATCCTTACCTTCATACCAGGTATGGTAATAGACCAACAGCCTACCTGTGTTCCCCGTGACCCTCGATCACTGGCCCTCTACTCAGGGTGAAATCTATTAGCATTATTTATTCAACTCAATAACAACTGGGACGGCATAAAAAAGAAATAAGTCAGGGTGTTATTTATGTCTCACTGTGCCTGTTTGACATGCTGATTTTACCTGTAATGCAACAATGTACTGACTGAGCTCTCCTCCCTTGCCTCCAAGAAACTATTCAGTTTGGTAATCTGGTGCTTCTGAGTGATGCCAGCTTTGAGGCCACGGTCAAATTGACATGTTGAAAGCTGTAAAATGCTGTTGACTCTGTCCTGAGAATTTGATTTTTTTGGTAATTATGTGTGTAACTGCTAATTGTCTGGGCTAAATAGGGGTGCCAAAATGGGGCCCGGCGCTCTTTAGTTGTTACATCTGTTAATTGTAGAGGACATAGATGGCACAATTCACTAAATGAGACTGTAGCACATTATATTTCACTCAAACACAATAAAATTTACTTGATCTTGGCAACAGACTACTAAAGCGAAATTGCTTCAAGATGGCTACAAGACAGTTTAAATACAATTCATTTCCTCACTGCTCAGCAAAAGAAAGGGGGGGAAAAAATCCTCACTGTATTTGGATGTTGATTTATATTACATCTAAGCGCCAAAGTTTCAATATTTCAGCCCGCTTATTCAACAAGGACTGAAGAAGGGCAGCTACAAATATTGGACTGCATAATTGCCAATTCATACCCTGAAATTGACAGTTGAAGGAAAACAGAAAATTATATTTTTCAATGAATATTGAAATAAACCACACTATTAAGATCTCTTTGGAAAAAAGGAGACGTAACCAGAGAGGCATCCTTCAGTGCAGATTAGGGCACAAATGCGCAGGGAAATAATATGCACGAGCGAGATTATTGTGTAAAGATTCTGCAACATGCAATCAAAGTGGGCCCTATTTTCCCCTTCATCAGCTGTCCAGCGTAAGAGGAATCCAATTTAAATTCCACTCTACCGGGAGATGGTATTGTTTTATTTTATGTGTGCTTTGACATTTCTGGCTGTTAATACAGAGTAAAATCCAGAAGTATTTACATAAATATGACATTAAACTGTATTAGAAATTAAGACTGACACATTTGCGGTAGTAGCAGTGGGTGGAGGAGGATGATTAAGTTTCTAGGTCAAAAGGTTGAGAGGACAATACAAGCTGGGCAAAGAAATAAGGGATTTGTGAGCATAGGCCTATTACTACATTCATCCAAAAGTCTATTGCAGCACATGTGAGAAAGAAAAGAATTGGCAATTAACGTGACTGATCAATTTACAATTAATTATTTTAAAACAACTATAAAAATCTGAACAAGTACACAGTACACATTAAAATGGCAACTATAGTTATAAAACAGAAAATGCAATAACTGAAAACTGAATCATCATTTTTTTCCTCCCTACTTTTAAATAATATTTCCGCACTTTGATGCAATTCAATTATTACTCTAAAATGTTACAGGTCAGACATATACCTTTTCTCTAAAACAAATACAGTTACCAATACTGCTATGAATAAAAATGGAACAATAAATTATGCAATAAGGACCAGAGGCATTGTAGAGGTTGCCTCAAAACCAGCCGAGAAGTGCAGCATCAACAGACATTGTGCAGTTTTTGCCTGTTGACTCGTGTATGAATTTAAGATACAAAGTCAAGCCAGTGTTCATATTCTGTGAACACTGCAGAGTGCTACTCAAGCTACTTTGTGCTTAGTGTTTCATTGCTCTATTTTCTCTTATCTTTACCCTCTCTCTCCAAGATCAATGCCCTTATGCAAATTGAGGGTTCTTGTTTAGATGTACAGTGGAACTGACTTTCCAAAATAAATCTGCATTAAAGCGTCATACATATTTCATGGACTTAAAGTGCAGTAAGACACTGTTTTAGATGGCGGAGCTTGCTGGACTTTTAAAACAAAGCGCAAGTAATAAAGAAAATATGGCAGAGTATGACATCATTTAGTATTGATGAGACCTTATTACATTTGAGACAGCCAATGGAAGATCATGAACATGCCTTAGTTGTCAATAATGAGATACAAAGAAAAAGAAATTTCAAAAGATATCGAGAGTCATTAGAGCCACATGAGATGTGTGTAGTAGCAGCCGGCAACCATGGATTTGGTTTCAAGTTACCTTCCCCAGTCATGGAGCTTTTAGGCTCACTTTTCACTGTTTGGCTACTCTAATGCTACAGCAAAGTCCCTCAGCACTGCAGAGGTACAGTCCCATACATACAGAAGTGTTTTGTAAAGAACTGGAATAAAAAGACATCTACTGAGAGTTTATCTGAGGTAAAAGTGAAGAGCCAGTGCTCTGCCATAGGCTGAGTGTAAAGATTACATGGCAAAATACTGCACATTTCCAGCCACCGCATTATATTGAACCGACTTAAATGAGTTCAGAGTAATAAAGCTTTTTGCAAGTTTTATTGCACAAACAATATTCTGCCATGTGTCAGAAATAATCTCGATGAATTGCAAAGAAATTGAAGAGCCAGCAAACATTTCCACCGTCCCTGCCTGGAAAACCTCTCTGTGTCATGCCTCAAATTTACGATAACAGTTAAATTAAGTAAAAGGGTTAAAATGCTGGAAGGCAATATTGATAATTCCATTGAAAATGCAGAGGGAGTTTGTCAATATTAATTTGCCTGAACCCAAAGGAGCATCCCAACTGGTGTGTCATTTATTCAGAGGGCCTGAATCATGCACTCTGAAGCTAAATCGACCCCTTTCAGACCCCCAGGGCTATGAACTCTGGCCACAACCTTTGACCCAAGGAGAAATCTTGCCAAAAAGGGACGCTGTGTGTTCATCTCCAACCACATTTTGTAAACAGAGGCATATGGATTTTAATCATAATAGGATCTAAATTATATGAACAGTAAATCAAATCTCTCTCACCTTTTTTCTTCAGGAAGGCTTTTCTGGTGGCCAGGGGACTCTGCCGTACTTTCGGGTTCTGTAGAAATTTTACAGCAGTGGTAATCTGGGAAGAAAGAAATGTGATTTAATTCCTCCTAATGAGATAATGGGAGAGGAAGGAGATAAGGTCTGCAGGAAAGTGGTGCTTTCAACAGTACCAACAACAGTCTAGACCTTCTTTAAGAAAAAGCGTTCGTTATGAAAAAAATAAAACGTAAATGGATTCCATCTGATAGTTGCTTCTAAGCCCCCACACCCAGCACCAAGGAGAAAGACCACCTGACCACTTTCCAGCTAAATGTGGGGAATGACCAAATCAGCAGTTATAAAATTAGCCCATCAAGAGTGCTGGACAAATGGAGTATGGAGCTTAATTTGCTATTAGCCTCTTAAAGACAAACTTCCATTCTTAAGTGCGCAGTGGAAGAAAATCTATACTTAATGCAGAGGTGATCATTTGTATCTAATAACTTGAGAATCCTAGGCTGAAAACTTCTGTAATTCTTCCAGTTAAAAACCTGCCATGATCAAATCACCCAGCCTGAATGTTGTAATGACTTGAAACGTTAATGCACTAGAACGTTAAATAGCATCAGAACATCAGTAGTTTTAAGTGCACTGCGTTCATCGATTCTATTATGTTTTCCTTCGAGATGCACCTTAATTTTCCACCCCAGTATGCATTTCCAAGAATTGAAGACAGAAAAAAAAATCTTCTTCAAATGGCATTAAAACATAAATTTGAAGTGGGCGCCATGAAGTGGCGCCTCCTAAAATAGATAAATATGTAAGAACACGGAGAAAGGGGAAACACACTGGAGGGGAGGTTTAGATGACTTATTATCGCACCTGTGGTCCCCGTGATTCAATTGTAAAAGTCATCCCTCTAATAGGTTGAAAGGTTTTGATTACTCTTCTTTTCTCTTAGTGTTGAAAGATACAAAGTGATTGAACACCCTGCCAGTGGTAATTCGCTTTGGATAATGCATTGCATATACTATGAACCCGTTTCAATCCAAAAGAATTGCAGTTTAAACTTGTCCAAGGGGAAGGTGTGGCAGGGAGGCTGTAATAAAGCACAAGATTTCTGTGACAAAGAGGCAACTTTATGGAACTGAGGAATATGCACCTGACATATTTAACCATAAGCAGACTGTGATTAAACTTTAGTGACTAAATTATACTTTTATTGTAATTAGGTGCACATATTCTGGAAATACCAAGTCATATGTTGAAATTAAAAGGATGTAGTTGATTTAAATATATTATTAGTCAGGTGGAAAGGCAGAAATAACAGCCTAATCTAGAGAAGCTGATTGTATTAAGATTAAATGATCAAGATCATTACAGGAAATTTATCTTTAAAAGCATGTATCCAGTGTGATCTATCTCAGTATGTGGAGTGAAACGATCAAATAAAATGAACATTTTAATATGTTGCTCAAGTATCATTTGGGTTAAGAAAATATGAATGTGTGACAATTGGAATTTACTAATATTCATGTTAAAATGAACGTTATAGCTGTAGTTGAATACATATTTATGGGATTTGCAAAGACAAAAAAAAGAGAACAAAAAGGGGGGGGCCTCTGTGTTTCTGTTTTCAAGAAAGAGGAAGGCAATACAAGATTTTTTCCTCTTTCTGCTTTTTTTGGGTCATGCAACATGCAAAAGTAATTTCAGTTACAGTGTATCATTTGTTTTGTAAAATTGTTTCTTGAAATTATACATTGAACGCAGAGAAATAAAACCTGAATCATTGTGAATCATTTATTGCACACATATCTTGTAGATGGTAAACAGTAAACAATATGCGGAAACAAAACCTGAATTGTGATTTTAATCAAAATGTTCAAGTTTCATCCCAGGAGACATTGCCACGATTTATTTAGACACTAATCTTCCGTTTCTGTGTGACACTACCGTGACCTTCATGTACATAAGGGTTACGCAAGGGGTATGGAATTTCCTGGATCTCTATATGCTGAGGGCTTATTAAAGCCAGTCACCCGGAACCTTCATTGTGACAAGCAGATTAAACCATTTGCATGGTGAAACCCCAACTGATGTTCTGGGCCAAAAGATACAGTCAAAACACAGAGAAAATATCCCTTTGATAACGAGGCAACATCATCCTGCTCTTGGCACAAGTCTCTCTGGTCTAAGTGAGCCGAGAGGACTACTTGTGGTAAAAGCAGAAACCAGCGATAATAAACACACTAAAATCTAATAGAACAATAATCATTCCAGTAAATAACAGAATTATGCGTGTCCTGTGAGTGGTAAATGACCTAAGAGAGGAAGAATCTGCTGAATGAGCAAACCTTGTTTACATTCTCTTAAATTTTCAGTTGCATATTATTGACAAAATCTGTGTCAGTGTTAATAGGAAATAAGTATTACATCTTTGTAAAGACCACAGCTAGCTCAGCGGCAAAGCAATGAGGCAAATGTCCATTTGGTTAAAACTGTAGTGGTAGATCTTCAGGGATGGTAAAAGTGCACTTCTTAGCAGATGACATAGATGCTTTGCACAAGTTCCACCCAGACATCTCAATCAATTATAACCACATTGCACAGATTTTAGTCTTGTCTTGTTATTGACTTATAGATCATCCCAGTTATAGTGTTGGGTAGCACACGACGAGGCTTTTAAGGGGGTAAGATGGATAACAGTACAAAGCACCTTTGGGTTGATGACAAAAAAATAGTTTGCATTTTTTAATAATAAACCCTTTTTTTGGTTAAAATAGTAATTAGTCTGCTGTGTAAATCTTCTAGTAAAGCTCTAACTGCTAATGCATCAAAGTGCTCCATGTTAAGAGCAATAATCTTTACAAACCAGATAACCAATAAAGTGTCAGGTAAAGCCGAAAAAGAGGTGAAAACTCAATCATAGGAACAGATAACATTAACCAACACACTTAAAGAGAGTGAAGTTGATGAACGGACAAGATTACAGCAATGTTATTGAGTTTGAATTGGACAAGTCTTAGCAATGCACTTGTCTGAAAATTACAATTGCGATACCTCGGATTGTGAGAAATGAGGCTGAAATCCAATTATGTTCGAACCACATGGTTGGACGCCTCAGGGAATTTATGTAACCAGTTGTATATTTTTGCTGTAACTAGTGATAGCACTTAACTATAATATACCGTAGGCAGCAAACCTATGGCTATTTTGCAGGTGTGCATTATGGTTTCACCACATGAGCAGTTGGGAAATTCTTACTGTCTATACACGGAAAGAACAACGTACTGTATTTCTCATTTGTTTCTATTCGCTGGTTTCAGTATATGAAGTTACAGTAAGTTTCGGTACTGGGAGCTATGTAAGTAAACAACATTTTAACCACAACAGACATCAATAATGCCTTTCAATCTCAATTTTTAGGCCAACTTTATCAGTTGCGATCTAACAAGTGCAATAACTCGAAAGCGTGATAAGGTTAAAAACTCCGTCTTTGCCCCATTTAAAGTTTTAGGGATCTTGATATGAACAGATTGGGATTTTCTGAAAAAAAAACAAAAAAAAAAACACATACACAACATGCACGTCTTAATTCGGTACATGGACTAAAAACACTGCATAATAAATATGGCTGAAAATAAAATTAAATAGCCCCTCACTTATCAGCTTCATAATCTGTGTCATCAACTTCACAAATGGGTAAATGTGGACATTTTCTCTGGAAGTATGAAAACACTAAGAACATGATGGAACTAGAACTTGGGTGTGGGGGTGCAATGGAGGGGCTAAAAGGAAATCATTAGCAAGTATAGGATTCAGTCTCAGTGTGAATCAATTCATTCCAAATTGCCCTGGCCTGTACATTTGTGGAGAAGTGCCCCTGATATAATAACAGACTGATAGACATGGACAAAAATTGTGTTAGGCTAGTCTCAGATTTCCCCCCAAACACACGTTTGAAGGACCGAAAGAGAGAGAAAGTGAGAGACGGCGAAAAATGAAGCTCTTTATTAATTTGGTGCTTTCATGGATGGTTTGCCATCAAGGCCAGCTGTCTTAAATGACTTAACCCAATACCTTTTTGATACCAGAGCCCTGCCAGAAAGGAATGAAGTTTTAATGCAATTATTGTATTTCCTTTAGTCGCCCGACTGCTTGATGTGGCCAACATTGCTTTTTAATCTTTTTAAAAGAACAGCTTTAAATGCTCTTCTAATTGTGACATCTTTCCCGCCCTAATGTGACCTTTAGCAGAGGAAGTGAGGTCTTGTGGGAGCACCTACAGGGAATTATTGAACATGAAAGACACTGGGAAGTGAGGCACAGTCCGGACCTTTTAGCTAACTTGCACATCCATCCTGCTTTAGTTAGTGCAGGCCTTAGTGGAACTTCACCCCTTTGACAAAGACTGGGCAAAAATAAGCTGCCTTTGTCTTGAGGAAAACGGTAGGAAAAAACAAAATGCACACCCATTCCTGAAACACCAGTCAGACACATAAAATTTGATAAACAGCACTGCTGAATTGTGGGTTTTATTTTTATTCTTCTGACTGTCGGGCAGCACAGAGCTACTTGTACATCAGTAAAACCAACACAGCAGCTTGGTTTTGTGTGCGTTACACTCACCGACTATGGTCAGTCTTTATTGAATAATCCTAACTTTTGAAATTTAAAGGTCAGAGTCAACATTTCAATAGATGAAAGAGGGTCATGGAAAACTTCATTGACATTTAGTTTGCAATGGTTTAAAAATAACATTCGGAGCTGTATCACTGACAGTGTAAGAGCCATAGGCAAGGCTAGAACCATGACATCAAAAGTGCATTATGCAATTTTTGTAAAGAGGGGGTTGGTGGACGGAAATCAAGGTTTTTCAAGACCACTGCACGTACAAACCAAACTTTCCATTCAATAACATTTCTACTATCAGCGTTCTGTCATAACAAACATGGAAAAGTTGAGTAGGTTCAGCTGCAAGAAACACTGCGGGCTACAAAACATCTGATCCAACACTATCAAACTGTAAAAACGGTAAAGAATACACACTACACCTCACTTTTATCACACAAGTATTGATAATACAGCCTGGAGTTATGCTGAGAGAAACATGAAAAAAGACAAGGTGCAAAGGTTTTAGGTTTTTTCTTTTTCAGTCATCGAAAAAGTGTATTTTTAAGAGTAGTACCTCAAATTTTATGACTCAAAAAATAGGCTACACATGATGTCATATGATTGCTTCACTTCCTTCAGCTTGTAAATGTGAGTTATGGTGTATATATAAAAAAAAATAAGCATATACCCAAAGGTGTGCTAGGTTTTTACAAGTTGTAGTTCAGAGTTTTCAACCAAAAAGAGAGGCTCTTTCAAGATCAGGATAAACAAGAACATCTCAATGTGGCAACAAGGAGGAGGGGGGGGAGAAAAAAAAAAAAAAAAAAAAATCCGCTCAGACGTTACAGAGTAAAACAGGATAAAACAACAACAAAGACGACGTGCTTTTCTTTTATGAGATGTGGTAGTGAGCCAGTTCAAAACTAGCTTGAGAAATATGCAATAAAGCAGAGTCTGACATTTCTTAATGTGCAACTGTCAGTCTTGCTGCCTGGGGTTGCCCTTGCTAAACTAGCGAGACAGATGAGTGTTTAGATAAGGACATCCCCACCGGAGCCACCAGGAACCCTGAGAGCCCAGATGACTAAAGAGCAGCGACTCTGTCAGTGACACCTCACTTTCACCCACTTTAGAGAAAAATACTTATATTGGCCAACAAATTCCTTTTAATTCAGGTAAAAGGCCCAAACCATGAGCCCGGAGCTGCTCTGAGAGATGAGGGTCGTTGGAGATTAACCCGTGGCACTTTAGCAGTGGGGGGGCAAGAGGGGAATCGCAGTGGAGCACAACAAACTACTTAGCCACCACAAAACATTCCAGCCCCTTCTCAGCTGCAATCCAGTAATGGATACTTCCTCAGCTCCTCGATTGGTCAAAATGTTTTCATACAATAATTTAATTCAGAAACACATTTACAAAGCAAGAGTAATCAATTTTAATTAGTTGATTTTTTTTTTTTCATTCGCATAAAATTTAATGTACTGCCATCGATCTCCTTTGTTCTTTAATGCAGTGCCTCTTTCCTGTAATTTGAAGCTATTCTTTTTGGGTTTTTTTTTTTATTTTTTCTTTTACAGTCAGTGATGACATTCTGTGACAGCAGCTTCATGTGCTTTGGAGTATAAAGAAAAGCGTCAGCAAACACACAGACAAACAACAGTGCTCACAATGCAATTCTAGAGCAGTCCAAAAAATGTGGTTAAGATTAGTTAACATTTGTAAAAACAAAAAAAACCCAAAAGAAATAAAAGAACTTCTGCAGATTTAAAAAATCAAAAAGGCACCAAGAAAGAACTGGGGGACACTGTGGTCACTTAAGCTCATTCTTTTCCTTTTGTTTAGCAAGATATATCTGGTTTAGATCATATTTTTAAGATCTATTCTGCTAAATAAGGCCAAATATAAATGGCATTTTGCAAAAAGCATCAGTGCACAGGAAGTGAGCATTATCAAACACCTTACAATGCAACTTTAGATTGGCTAGATAGGACAAAACATGGTTATATTGTGGTTAGTGTTTTTTGTGTCAATTCAAAATGTCAAATGCGGAAAAAGTCACTCATCTTCAGCTGCTCAGTTTAAAATACAAAAATTACACATTAGTGATTTCATTTTTAAGTCATTGTGCATTAAATTAAGACAACCGCACTCCACTAAAAAAAATAAACAAATCATCAAACCCCAACATTTCAGCTCACCTTCCATCTTAAAATGTCGTCAGTCGAAACAAGTTGATCTTTTTTAATCAAATGAATTTATTCTAATAAAAACACAATCACAGCCTCATAAACAAACACAAAGGCTTTTCTCCAAACTGCCACTGCTCTCAGTGTTGTCCTTCACATCATCAAGGCCCGCCGGCCTTTCACATTCAATTAGTTGATTGAGGCAAAATGCAAGCGGCACCAGCAGCAAACAACGTGAAGCTTGTGTCTAAGCGACACACCACAGAAGTTGTGTTGTGGTGTCAGGAGAAGAGCCGCCTCCGTCACAAGCAACTTACAGTGACAAGCCTATCCTCCTCTGTTGATCCGAACTGCTCCTCTCACCGAGGTAGCACCCAGCCACAAACGCACACACAGTAATACACACACAGAGCAAAGCAACTTCTACTGAACCACTGAGACACGCAAATAAAGCAGAGCGCTGGGGTGAAGATGCTGTAAGTTGGCATGAGTTTTGTGAGCAGTCAGGCCAAATTGACTAATAAAACTAGAATAGAGAGGCCGGTGACAATACAGAGAAAGAGGTGTCCTTTTATTGATCAAATTATTCCTTCTTGAGTACACTGTTACTGGATGAGAGTATGCTCACAAAGACCATCAGACAGATTGTGACATTCTAGTGACATTATAATAGCGTGTCAACCCTTCTCCAGTCAAAAGGCTGAATGCACTAATTGTGCGTCTTGGATCAGCAATTTCATGGTCTTCAAAGGGGGCCAGGAATTGGTGGCATGACCCTCCACACAGGGTGAGACCCCTCTTTCCTCAGCGAGTGCCACCGATACAAGCTGAGAAGGATGGTGTTAAGGGAGATGCGTCAAAGCACGAGCGGAGCCAGAGAAGATTAACATCGCCATCTACTGGTCAGGGGCGATAAGGGTGGACTGAACCGAGGGGAGAGAAGACTGGCAGCTTACCCTTGCAGCCTGTCTGTCACTGAGAGCTGTCAGAAACATTTAGACACACATGCCAAGACAATGGGCCACACATCTACAGCAACAGATAAGTCAGAGTGAAATCACCATCAAATAGGGAGGGGGAGGGGGACTTAAGGCAGAGTTTGGTTTTGGAGAAACCGAGCAGGCAGAGTCTGTTCCTGATCACACTAAGTGACAGAGAAAAATGTTGGCAAATTCTCCTTTTCTGGAGGCGTCCAATTGCTAGTGAGCATTTAACCTCAAGATTAGGATAAGCATAAAAAGAGTATGGTGCTGACAGCATCAGAAAACAGTCAGCGGGGTTACAGAAGCAGCAGTTCTCAGTCTTCTGAACCCAACGCCAGACGGGGTCCGAACATGACAGCTAGTCAGGCCGAATAAGAAAACCCAAATCAATCTATTTTATTTTTCTACTCAAATGGGATGATATGAGACAAGAGTGTGTAAATAAAAAGTAGATGCATCAACTCAACCCCATACACTTCCAAAATACCACCATAAAATATGAGAATGAATGGAGTAAAAATAAAAAAAAATAAAAAGTATATATATATATATATATATATGAATTTAAAGAAACAACATAGGCTGCATTTTATAATAAGTGCCAATGTGCAGGTACATTTATCTATGAGGACATCAGATGAGTTTAGCTTCTGTATTTTGATAACTGCCAGTCTAACATCTTCTGCTATAAACTCAAACTTCTTTCTGTTCGTCTTATTCACAGTCGGTCGAAAACATTCCTGATGGCATTATAATTAACGCAGCTAAAAGGGACATTTATGGTTATTTAATCCACTGAGAATCCAAACTGGAGTTTTCACTATAATCAAATCTAATAAAGTGACAAATGTGTGCATGACACCTCCTTGCCCCACCCAAGAACGATACATCTTTTCTATGAACAACTGACACAAGTTTCAGGTTTTGCAGCATGTTTTCCTTGAACGAACTGTAAAGTATGACTAAATATATGACAGTAGTATAAATCATCACTCTTGCTACAGCAAATACATTCCATTTAATTAAGATAATCATACATTGTTTTTAAACATCAATGTTTTCTACATTTATAATATAAAACCTAGTATATAATTGTATTTCCCTTGAAAGTGTCTCACCATCATTTATTGTACTATATCTGTTTTTAGTCTGAGATTATGCAAACAAAAAAAAATCTATGTATTGACAGCCAAAACTAAAGGAAAGTGATTTATACAACTGACAAAAAAAAAGGATAAGACGACGTACTATAGGAAGGCTGTGACCAGTCTAAACAAACCGATTTGTCTGTGATGACAAAGTTATCACATCTCCTAAAATGGGCAGATTTTAAGAGGCTTGGAACTGAATAAAAACAGGAATAATCCAAGAGGAATGCAACATGTCATCGCAGCACAGCACCCATACTTTTCGTGACCATGCGACAATCAAAAGCAGTGGTCAAAGTTTAGGCGTTAACACCCAGCTGAATGAACTCTCTACATCAGCTCATGCAGAGACGGGCGGGAAGATACGAGCTTTACCAGGCTCCTGCAAAAGAATGAGGAGAGCAGACAACCCACGGTGAACCACTATAATGTCACACAGGGTGGCGTGTTACAGAAAAGGGGCTGAGTTGGCAAGCAGCTCAGCGGCAGACGTGCACCTGTTCTGACATTTTCTGTCGACCTTGACACAGAAAACACATGACAATGCCACTCTCTGCATTTCAGAAGTACAGTACGTTTGATGAAGACCCTTCACTTCTCCTTTTCTTGTCCCCATGATACTTAAAACCACTTTCCGTGTCGAATAAAAGGAGAAAACCATGACGTAGTCTTGTACATGTGACAGGGAGCAAGAGTCATTTGTGAGAATAATTTCAGCCGCTTACTCTTTCCATATGATTGTAAAACACCAATACCACACTTACGATCTTTCATTCCACTGTAAACATAATGACACAAATCGTTCCAACACATTTTCCCTTTTCCTCCGACTTCTCAAATTTTTTAAGCCATATTTAATAACTCGTTACAAACAGCTGCATGTTTATTATGTAAATAAATGCTTTAATATCCAGTTAACATGCACCGTGTTCATTCGGCTATACTTCTGTTATATTGCCAAATAATTGCCAGAAGATTATGGTGTGGCTGCACTGGCTTCCACCTCTAAAATGGCATGAAAAACACTTAGATTATATTTAGAAATAGTCTGGAAACGCATGCTTTTCCACATTCTATTTATTTAGACCTACAAATGACTAAAACCAACTTCTATACTTTTCCAAAGAGCACAGGGACTCAGAGACCTCCTTCCTTCTCTTTATTCAGTTTGTGCGCTCTCATTTCACCCTTTCTTATGAAGTTCATGACAGAGCTACAATGCATCCATCCATCTACTATTTTAATCAAAGAGAAAGCAAAGTACGGGTGCCAGGAGAGCTGCAAAGGAAAACAAATGCAATCTTCCTGTTAATCACTACATTAACAAGAAGTCGACAGTCTTGACGCACATGCCAGGGAGGGGAGCCAGTCCAGGTGTTGGATAATTGTCAGTTGTACCAGTGGCTGTGGTTGCTTTTTTACTGTGCCAGCCTCTGTTTCACTGCTGGTCTACACTTGTGTCCCAACTTAATGATAGCTTTTAAAACTCCTCTTTCTGCTGAAGATGGCATACAGACACAAAGAAGTCTTGGCAAGGGGTTTTGCCGTGCTGACTGTAGTGGACCAGGATGAAGGACTAGGCGGCCTGCTGTAATCTGTGCCAAGTCAAGTGTAGCTCAATGTTAAAGATGCATGAGGGGTGGTTTGATTTGAGTAAAAGGCCTGAGACACAGCAATGAAGAGACATCTGGGCTGTGTAACCTTTCTTAAAAACAAGTCTATACGCTGTCTTTCTGGCAAACCACCATATATTATAAAGACAGCACAGTGGCTGGAAATAGAAAACTTGCCAAGCCAGCAACTTGTCAGAAATGATTCAAGTGTGTCTTTCATTTGGAAACAAACACCTTCAGTCCCAGGTGTGGATAAACGTCATTGTGAGAAAAGATGAATTGCGAGCTCAACTTGAACAGTTACTGTAAATTCATAGCTGTATCATACTTCTAAGGTTCAGCTAATTAGAGTGCAGTATTTTGGTGCAAGTGCTCCATTTTAGTGGTTTTAAGATGATTTATCTCAGTTTCTATATACTGTCACTTTCATTTTAGCCTAGAGAGCAGCCCATTATCTCTTTTTTCAGATTCCCCAGATAAAGACACAATCTCAGGGCGCCACACACAGGGAAACTCTGAAATCCCATTAGCATTTTGCTTTCATTATTTTTAATCAAACCCAGAAAACTGACACATATTAATTAATATCCATTACCAGTTTTTGCCCCTCTCGCAGAGAAGACGTTGGGGGGAAAAGAAGCAATTAACTTAACAAAATAATCAAAAAAATTGTTTCAGAAATCCCTGATAAATGTCATGTGAGGTCCCGTCTAAATGTAAGAAGTGTAATACATTCTTGCTGTCATATTCCATTAAACTGCTATTACAGTCTTGATAGAACTATTAGTCACTACATTATTAATAACATTAATGTATTTACATTTTTGGTGTACAAGCCTGCTTTCATGCAATAATTTATGAACCCAACTTCAGATGTTATAACGTTCCCCATCTAGGCTCTTTTGTGTTTATTATTGATTGTGAAAACGGTCAAAATTCCAAGTCAAATCCCCCTCTGCTCTCCCCCATCCCCTTAATGTATTGGAGTGGGCTGTTTACATTAAAGGAGTGGAATAAAGTGCATTTACATCTGAAGCATAACTTCATAATTTACATTCCAACATTTATTAGAGGTGACAAACGAGCATTTGGTCCACTCGTGCTTTTCCACAATGCAGCACTCATTCAATCCATATAAATTACAGCTGGGCTACGGAGTGCAAGAGCAAATTATTTTATTATATTTATGCATGTATGACTCTATAGGGGGTTACTAAGACAAACAGGGAATTACTTGATTAGGCCAACTGTGGTTAACAAAGAAAGAAATATGGGACTGAGGGTTGCACCAATCAAGTTTCAGCATTATTTAAATGTTTTGCTCAAATGCAAATATCTGAACTACATAGATCTTAGTATAAAAGCTGTAAATGTAAAACAGTATAGTGTACTTAAACACAGGCTCAATTTAAACTACACAATAAGGTAGAAGGCTGTGTATTTTATAAAATATGGAGAGCTCTTTTAAGTATTACTGTTCGACTGCTTACCCTTAGTTAGAACTAATATTATTCAATTAAAAGAAACTTGCCTAAAAGGCAGTATTATATTACATAATTAGACAGGGCAGCATTTTCAGAAGTGTAGTTACAAACGCACTGAGGGGATCCCAGCATTTGAACAAATATCTGGCACTGTAGGGGAGCTTGCAGACAAATTAACAGCTAATAACTTACTGGGAAGCCAGATAAAAAGAAAAAAAATGTTCCCCAAAGTGTCAATTACAAAATAATTTTTCCTCTGATTTCCACACTTGTGAAAGCATAAATGCTAAAAAGCTTTTTCAATAGTGTGCCAAAATTGCATGATGTTCATTTCTTTTTTATCATTCTTTTTTCTATGTGCTATATTCATTCAGAGGGAAATTATTTAGCATCTGCAGCAGGATTTTTTTTTTTTTAAGATGGTCTTCATCTCTGGAAGTACTAGTTCCCTTATGGTCAGAGCAGAGAGACAGACAGACAGCTGCAGGGGGATACGAAGGGGGATTCAATCAAATTCATGTTCATTAAAAATCAGAGGACATCACAAAAATTAGAAAGATGCTGACAAATCAAAGGGTCTCAGTACCTGAATTACCATAGTCATTTACTTATTAAAGCCAGGATGCTTCCTGTCAATCAAGAGCCATCACATTCTCCATTTGCGGCGGAAAGCCAGCGTAATTGCTTCTCATACTAATCAACACAACTTGTGTAATTATGCCTTGAAAGTGACATTGGAGGCTGAGAGCGATGTGAGCAGTCTTGACAGCGGAGACATCTCAGATTCATCGGGAGATTTCCAGCCTCGCTGCGAGGAGACAAGCCACTCTCAGACCAAGTTACTCACTCGAGCAGTTTACAACCATAAACACAAAGAAAAGACGATAAATCAGGCTGAAGTAATTACAAAGCAGAATCCAGAGTATAAAGGAAGCTCAGCTCAATAAGGCCACTTTCCCAAGTATATTGAGGCAAAATGACTACGCTGTAATTAAACTGGTGTCGTATTTCTATCATTTCTTAAGTAAACATATTATGACAGTTCGCTAAATTGTGGGAGAATAGGAAATTACAGCTCTGTTACCATGCTGTTTACATTAATATACTCGCTGAGACGAAAACCCTCCAAATAAAGTCCTAAGTATTCATTAAAGTTTATTGAATTCAGCTTAATCACAGACTTTACATATGTCTCCAAAATGAACTTTGCTTAAAACTAGCTTCAGCATTCTTTTGAACATTGGAAAACTATCCAAACCAAATTCCCAGGCTGCATCTGTCACTTGTGACACTGTGGTCTAGCCAGGAGGGTCAGAGCGAGGTCAAATTACTGCAGCGAATCAAGCGCCATGGGTCACAAAAAGATACCCTGATCTGTATCAAATATGTGTATTATTGACATACAGCGACACAACTACTTCTTCATACAAAATCTGTAGTGGTTTAAAAGAATTTGTCAAAAAAAAAAGTGGACCAAAAACTATTATCAGGGTTGCCAACGCAGATCTAAGTCCAGCATGAGGCAGAAACCACCAAATAAATAAAATTCATAAATCGGGTTGGACTCATCTGTGCTCATCATTTTCAAAGAGGTGGGTGGAACCGTCAGAAAAAATAGTCACCAACATCAAAAAGACATCAACTGATAATTCTGGCATACAATGAGGGGAATAAGTGTAATGATTTCATCTGTGGACAGAAATGAAGATGAGAGATTTATGGCTCATAAAAAGTTCAAACAGCAGAAAAACCAAAAATCCTTGTCTGTGTCATTCCTCGCTCATGACCTCCAAACTTCAACACATGGTGAAGACAAAGTCGAGAAATGCTCTTTTGTGGCCAAATATGAGAAAATCAAGTGCAGTTATTGAGACAAAAAAACAGAGGCTTTTACAGGAAACGCTTGTGTGATTCACCCCCAGCGTTCAACTCTAATGAGTCAAAAAGTGTGACCTGCACTTAAACAAGAAGTCAAAGCCAGAAGCTGTAAACTCATTTTCCCCATCCAAGCCAGCTACGTCGGCAGGACCTGGAAGATGTGCTCCGAGCATGCACGATAAATCTGACGTGAAATCATAATCATAAAAGCAATTAGCTGACCCTGCGCCACTCGTCCTTGGACATGACAGTGAGAATTCATACAGAGTCCTCTAAGGAGGCTGGGCGAGGAGGGGAAAATGTGCAACACAGCAACAATAAAATGGAGGGCCTTTCCTGTATCATTAACCACTGAAACAAACAGCGCATGATGCACAATGAGAATGCAGCTTTTCACAAAGCTTCGTTGCGATCACTGAAACAAACTGTGGCGTGCAGATGTTTCACAGACAAAACCTCTTGCTGCGTGTTGCTCTCTCCAGTCTGTGCGAATGGTGCGGTGTGTGTTCAGTTGTCTGAGTGTGTATGTAACCTGTCCTTTCAGTCCATGTGTGTCGCTTGAGTGGGGCCCAGTGCACCAACAACGGCTTGAAAGCTGCTCATCATCTCTTTGATTATGTTCTGCATATTCATTAATTTATGACATATGTGTAATTTTCTGCATATAATAATAGATGTGCAAATTTCTGCATACCTATTTCATAACTGTCTGTCTTGGAAGAGAGACCCCTCTACTGTGGCTCTTTCTGATGTTCTCCTATTTTTCACCCCATTTAAGTTTTTTGGGGAGGAGTTTTTCTAACGGTGTCATATACCGTACAGATTGCAAAGCTGCCAGAATAAAATGCTCCAATATGCGATTTAACTTTAAAACACACAGAACAAATTACCAACGGTCCCATCTCGCCACAGTTTTTACATTAAAATCCAAATGTTTACTTGTGTGAAAGTGACCACAAAAAAACAAAGATACTGTCTTCTTTGTAGTTGTGCTCTTCTAGAAACCAGTGCAGGATACAGGTTCTACTCACCGTCTGTTAGCAGGTGATCAGATTTATTCAACTTTTCTCTTTGAAGGAGTGTGTCAGGATCAGAGAGCTCTCTTTGCACACTCCCTCACATGCATACACACACATATGCACACTCACAATTCCTTGCCATCACTTCCCACCGAGTAATTACTGCAAGGCCGAACTAGTGGCTGCCACCTAGTGACCGTCTTCTCCAATAATCATGAAATATCTCTATGGCTCGCGCCCCCACTTGGATCATAACTCTCCTTTACTGCAGACAGCTCCAATAAAGGATTACAATTACAATTAAAGTAATGAGCAAAGAGGAAAAAAGGAAATTCTCTGAGAAGGTTCCCTTGACTAACTAAATGGTAGCCTAGTTTCTTGACAGAATGGAGTTACCATACCAGACTCATTACAGGCACCCATTTCTTATTCTGCCCCAATAATTAATTTGGAGCATGTTGAAACGTAGAGTCCTCAAAAATTAAAATAATGGTTTTAAGAGTGATAAATGTGAAATGAATTGAAATATAAATTATCAAATAAGAGTTGAACTTATTTTTGCTTTATGGGGGTGAATATGTAAAAGGATCCAAATTACCTGAAATATTGTGTTTTAATCTTCTACTAATGCAACATGACAAACAAAACAAAAAAAACAACAAGTTGGTTTTGTTTTTTTTTTCAAAGAAAGATTTCCAAAAACGTGCTCCAATGGGAAACATTCAAAGACAAAAAAATAAACCTAGAGTAACCTCTGACTTCCTGGTATCAAGCATTCGTGTTACACCCACACAAAAGAGAATTAAAAAAATGTCTTTCAGAGCTAACATATGAGCAACATCTGTCTTCCTGCGACTCATGCGCTCACCAGAGGAACCATCAGGGACAGAGACATGAAATGAGCAGAAAGAGAGTCTCAGGGAGACAAATGCAGACAGTAGCAGTGGTAGTGCCTTCATGTTGCTGGCTCCACCAATTACTGTTGCCACATCTTCTGCCAGGTCCCCAAAAACTCCAGCACTTAACACACTGTTCCTTTCCCCCGCCTCGCCGCTTCTACACCGTGATGGCTATTGCAGAGGGGCTACGGAAATTTGGAGACTGCTGAGCCAAAACAGATCACTTCAAAGCAGCTTATTTAACGCTTGCTAAATTTTTCATCACAGTCGCTTAATATCCTGGGGAAGGGGAGCTTTTGAAGTTGCTGTGAGACCGGGGATGTTCTTCTTATTCTTTTTCTCCTCCCATTACCAACCCCCTCTGCTGTACTATGAACCTGAGCCCAAACACACATACACTACATATGCCCATACTGAGGTCTGAAAATGGTACGGATACACCTCCTGTACACATGACCCACATGCTTGTATTCTTTTTCATTTGGACCTAGTGATTCGTCATTGGGTTGAGCGCAACGGGCATGCTACGGTCTACAAGACACCCACATGTCAAATACGCATATAGAACTCATTTCTTATTACACCAACTGCAAAAAAAAAAAAAAGTGTTTTACATTAACAAAATCAGAGTAAAACTGACTCTGAAAAAGGTCTGGCAATAAAATAATCCATAATGCAACAATCTACAATGATGATAAGACTTAGAATAAATAAACCGACCTTCCAGTCGCCACCAAATTGATACCAATTAATGTGACGTCACTGTCGGCTAGCAGGGGCATCATCTGACAGGTTAAACATTCACATGTGGAGAGTGCATGGTTCATGCAGTTATATAATTTTTCTTACTCATAGTGTTTCAGGCAGTCATTTACAATGTCAGTATCATGTATGTTCATGTCGCAATGACAATTAAAATATGTTTCATCAGTAAGCACTACTCTGAACACTATAGTTAATAATAAAATCTATACTCCAGGATAGGTTTATGACTAAAACAGCCTATGTGGATACACTGCCAAGGTAATGCCTGGAGTGTGCAGCTAATCAGCAGTTAAATAGTTCAAACATTTAAATGGGTTAAAAAAAAACAAAAAACATCATTTTAGGTGAAGTAGAGTATCTCTTCTATATAGATACCTATCATATCATTTTTGCCACTTTTTGAGTGGTGGCATAGTTTAGAGAGCTATATTTAAAGAAAAAGAACTCCGTTTGTTGCGTGGTCCTGACAGGATGATCGGCTGCTTGGTGAGTCAAAGCTTAACCCAACAACCCTCAAAAAAAGTGGCTGAAGTTACAGAACATGATGCATATGGTGGCTATTTTATTTTTTTTTATTGTAGTGTTTTTATTCATAATTTTCTAAAGTACATATTTTACTGGAACCACAAATATTTTATCATATTTATCTGCTCTCATTGCTGTCTGTAAAATGTTTGTCAAGACAGACTGCTTTTCTTTGCTACATACAAAATTATACGGGTACAAATAAAGTAACCTGAATAATATAGTGCAGATATTATGTTGATGGAGCTCTGACCCCGTTTCTCTAACATATGATCAGAGGGATTTTTATCCATATAATTAAGAGTTTTGATGTGTTTAGGTGGATTTAAAAGCAAAGAGGGCAGGGCAACTACCGAGGGTTGAACACAGTGTCATCACAGGAAGAGAGCACAAAGACTGGGTAGACTAACAGGGGTAATGGCCATGGCAGTGATGAGTGGAAGGTGAGGGGGGGGGGGGTTGGGATTTATAGACATAGACGATGCAAGCCGGGGTGAGAGCGAGCAAAGAGCAGCGCCAGAGGCAAGAGCAGCGGCTGGCAGCGACTGGTATACCAGTCAACCATGGAACGCAGTCACACAATCTCTCCCACCCTTCCTTCTCTGTAACTGCAGGTCCAGACCTGGCCCTGTGGCCTGGGTGGGGGTACAAGCTGTGGCACTGGCCCCTGAGCTGGGCCCTCATGCCACAGAGGAGAGCCCACAACGTGCGAGCAGTGTGCCAGGGCCTGCTGATCTGGGCGAGGTGAGTCAGAACCTGTTAACATGACTGGTGTCCCCAGCCTGACACACTGGCTTGTCTGACATGCACATGTGCACATAAATGTTATACAAACGTGTGTGCTCTCTATCTCTCTCTCTCTCTGCCCTCCCAACCCTGCCAGCACTCCCTTTCCTCTCATCCAGATAAAATTCTTTCAGACACAAATTTCAATTATTCACCTCATCCAAATAATGCCATGTGACAAGAATTATCCCTACTGTAATAATCCACTTAACTGGGAAAGAGCAGCTCATCAAAAAGAGAAAGGAGAAAAGGGGTTGGAAGTGAGGGTGGCGGAGGAGGTGGCGGCAGAGTGGTGGTTGGGGGGGGGGGGGGGGGGGGACTTT
>JAQQZY010000027.1:34973903-34986788 GCA_030068375.1 Ostorhinchus rueppellii | reverse complement strand
TGACAAAAACAGTGCTTTTAGACATTCCACGTTTTCTTTTCTGTCTGTTTTAGTCACATGATGCACACAGGAGTTAGGGCTTGATTGCATAATCATTGTTTTTGATGACTTTTGATGGTCTAATATTTTTTTCTGTGACTATATAGATGCCAAGCACAACCAAAAACCTGTATCTTCATGAAAACGAAGATTAAAAATCCCAGCTACAAGTGCTTTGGTAATATAAATGAAATAAAACCTCGTCCTGTGTCTCCAGATGGTGGTGAACAAAGGAGTGGAGGCCATGGAGCAGATTCTGGGCTGGGACCGACAGAAGACGTCGGCACTGTTGGAAGCCTGCGAAGCCGAGCTGACCAAACGGCTGCAGCAGATTCAGGCTGTGCAGTCAATCCGGAGCAGCAACACACAGCCAGACATCAGCCGACAGTCCAGTGAGCCGAGCACAGAGAACAGCGAAGAAACACCTGCCCAAGGCGACAAATAGGCCGGGGCCTCACCTGAGCAGAGACTGATAAGAATTCACACTACCTGCCTCAGGGTCAGTGAAATGGGATTTAACCTGTGTTCCTGATTAGATCCATAATTCTGGAAGTTATGAATGTTAATAATTTAGGTGTTTGCATCTTTTTTTAAGGAAAATAAAACATGCCTGAGTAAATAATTTGGATGCTTTAGCTTCACGATGGAAGCTGAGTGATTTGCAAAAGTCATGTTTATCAAAGACTTCCACCAGGGTTAGTTTTTTACTTGGTCTGTGTTTGGAAAAATGCCATACTGTGAATTATAATCCCAAAGAGCTTGTATGTACTGTTTAATGGGCTGTCGTAGCTTATGTTACTCCATTTAGGACAAAAGTTAAGAAATTCATTTTTTTTGTTTTGAAGTTTTAGTCTGGATCGGGGGTTCAAACTCATTTTTTCCCGGGGCCGCATTCAGTCCAACTGGATCTCAAGTGGGTCGGACCAGTAAAGTAAGAGGATCAAAACCTATAAATAATGACAACTTTTTGTCTTTGTTTTAGTACAATAAAAAATATTAGATTATAAAAATATTAAACTAATGGAGCAGTTTGGAACTAAAATAAGAATAATTTCTCCTTCATTTTCTCATTTGCCTAGGTCATTGTTCTTCTTTGTAGTTCTTCGAGGGTCAGCTGAACTAGTTTTGATTCAAAAGAGCAAAACTAGTCCAGTTGAGCCTAGAAAAATGGAGTTGTCACTGTTTATAGCTTATTATGCTGTCATTTCACTTTAGATCATATTGGTCTGGATTTGGAACCTGAACTAAAATAAGTTTGACACCCATTATAGTTAAACCTTCAGTGTAATTTTTGCACTTCCCAAATTGATCCTGCGGGTCAGATTGGACCTTTTGGTGGACTGGTTTTGGCCCCAGGCTGCATGTTTGAGACCCCTGATCTAGATATTAAAGAATAAATGTTACAAAAGTTAGAAAAAAATTCTGCTGGAAATTGTTTGTGCACTACTGCTAAAGTTATGTTTACATCTTTAATACAGACTTTTTTGCAAAATCTGCGTAGGAGGATGTTCTGATCTCAGTCAGCTCAAGGCTATCCTGTGCATGCTTGTCAAAAAGACAAATGTTGTGCTTCTACTCCACTTCACTGTGTTTATTTTTCCTGTATTTAAGTCTGTCTGCAGAGTCATCCTTTTGAGATACCCTTCTTTCACTTTGTACTGTTTTCTATGCAAGTGTACAGGCATTTAAGTAATATTTAGGAAAAAAAGAATCTGAGTTATGATTCAAACGGCAGCTGCCAGTGTTGTGCTTTCACAGCCCTACATTTGAGTGACAAAGTATGCAGACAGAAACTATACAGGCACCTTCATGCTGACATTTTTGCCTCTGTGTCATAAATCTGCTCACATCAGATATACCTGACCTCGCATGAGCAAGTACATGTATTTAAAAAAAACATGCACACTAATTAATCAGTCTTAAAATAAAGAATTAGGCGTCATAATGTCACATCTCTCACCGAGCACATCCCGAGGCTGATCGACAGTAAGGATAATGGCTTTTTCATCCTCAAGTCACACTGAAGCAAAATTTCTGAATGAATGCTCCGTTAAGGCCATCAGTTATACACTATGATGGACGTAGGTATCAGTCTTATGTCTGTGTGATGTAAGATGGAGTGTGTCCATGTGACTCATAGGTCAGGGACGAGATGGCTTTTGTCAAACGTGTCACCGTATCATCTTATGAACAATGAGATCAGATCCAGACAGATATGAACTGATATGAAGCTTAATCTTTTACGTATAATTGAGATGGAGGTGCCACTAAGGGCCTGCTGTTAAAGGGAAAGTCTATTGGAGGGAAAGTCTCAGTTTACTCATTATTGTGTTGATGTAGCTCAAGGTACGAAGTGTCTGCATATTCCTCACAAAGACGAACACAACCATCACTACAATAATAAACACCTGCACAAAAAATACAAAATTATTTAATACAGTCATATTTTCTAAACAGTACAATATTGTATTTTATGAACATCATTCAAGCCTTTTTTAAGGTTTTAAAGTCTACTGTTGGTTTTATGCACCAAAATGAAATCCAGCAGCATACAGTCACAGAAAAAATTATTAGACCACCCTTATTTTCTTCAGTTTCATGTTCATTTCAATTCCTGGTACAACTAAAGGTCCATTTGTTTGGACAAATATAATAACGACAAAAATAACTCACAGTAGTTTAATTTCAGAGCTGATACCTATCCATTTAACATGTTTTCTTCATACAGTAATAAGCAAAATCACTTCAGTTCTTACAACAGTATCGAGGTCATTGTACTGACAAAAACAGTGCTTTTAGACATTCCATGTTTTCTTTTCTATCTGTTTTAGTCACATGATACACACAGAAATTAGGACTTTATTGCATAACCACTGTTTTTGATGTTTTAATAAAGCAGATACCTGCTATGGCAGATGATGACTCCCACTACCATTCGTTTTTTTTCAGTCAAGCTAAGTTTGTTCAAGTTTTGTTTATTTTGTATTCTGAGATTTCCTAAACTAATAAACATTGCTATGAACTGAGACGTCTCCTGAAAATAAATACAGAATGAGTAAAGATACAGTGCTGTGCAAAAGTCTTAGTCCAGTATTAGGTTTGTTGGTTTAATCACATATGCATTTGTCAGTCTCTGTATTTAGGTCCAGTCTGAATATATATGAAGTATTTGTAGTAGGAGTAAAAGTTTTTTTTAAACCAAAGTGGTCGTATTTAATGTGACCTCCTTTGCACTTAACCCTGTAAAGCATGAACCATTAAATCATTGACAGAAAATTCCAGTTCTTTGAAACGGGAGTCTTTATTGGTCCTTCTGAACGATACAATTTTTTTTTTTATATCAATTTCCATGAATGAGTTTCAATTTTGTATCATATTTGATACATTGGGTCTCAATGCCCAAATATTATTATTTTTGAGCAAACAGAAACATAACATAACAAACCTGTCTAACAAATTGGTAATTCCTTTTCAAAATTGTCAAAGTTCTTCCTCCTTCCTGATTAATGACAGTCTTGTCGTGTCATGGGAAAGTCTTTTGGTGAATGAATTCCTCCCCCTGGTGGATTATCTGTATATTCCATGTATCTAATTGTATACATCAGGTTCTACCAGAAAAAAATCATCACACTGATCAATCATTCAAAACTCATGATAAAAATATAATACCTTTGGCGTTATAGGGTTAACATGTCTTAAACCCTTCTGTTCAGACAATAAGAGATTTACTGTATTCATTTTTTTAATGTTTTATACCAGGTTTTATTCAGTGCATGTCAGATGTTTCTAAATGTTTATGCTGGTTCTTGTCATGGGGTCAGAGGTCACACTAAATAATGATTTTAACCTTTACAACCAATTTACTTCAGCTTTTTGTGTGTTTTTTTATGGCTATGCTCAGTTCTTGTATTTTCTTGTTGTATCTGAAGAGAATAGTAAATAAATATGTGTACTCATTTCAACCCTCCAGAGATCACAAAGGTGGACTAAGATATTTGCACAATGTTGCTGCATGGTCAGAAGAAGCACCAGATCTACCCAACTGAGTAAAAAACAAAAATAAGTAAATAAATGATGTATCTTGCACACAGGTGCTGCGCTTGCACCTGACTCATCTTAAGTAGTTTTTCAAATGGACTGGTTTTGTGCATGAAAACGTTTAATCTCTCATTCAAGAGACTTCATCAGCTGCTTTTTCGGTTGCATTACTCCTGAATCTTTCCCTTCATTATGGAGCCTCACCTCCACTGCGCTTTTATCTTCATTTGGTTTCAACCAACTAAAAACCTGAGGAATTCCGATATAAGATGCAAAGCCTCCGTTCCATTTGTCAATTAAATTAACATTTCAAGCAGTTGCCAGATCTTTCTCCAAGCAGCCTTTACAACCCATTTAGTTCAGTTTTTGTGTGTTTTTAAAGCTGTGCACATATTTCCTGTACTTTGTTGTATATGACAAAAAGAGAATAAGAAATATGTATTAACATTTCAAACCTGCGAAATTAGTGAATTTTTCTCTATTTCTATCTTTAACTGATTTATCACCATTTAAAAAATATATATATAAATATATAATCCTCTTCATTTGGCATTTTTTGGTGTAAATCTTGTGTTTTCCTATATATAATTAATAGATCATGTAGATGTTTGTGAAAACTCAGTAAATTCAAATAACAAAACGGAAAAATTAAGAAATTATGACTTTTTCAGCAAAGATATTGATAACTGAATTTAAAAACAAGTGTGTCCATCCATTATCATTGATCCAACTTCATGGGTTTTACTGGTGAATGAATGTTGTAGAAGATGACAGTGTTTCCATGGTAACTACAGAGCCTCTGAACATCCAAATGGGTCATATCTGATGATCAAGAAAAGATGATGACAAACTGCATTTTACACCAATTATTTAAATGTATTGATTGATTAGTGGATCAACAGGTATAACAGTTTATACCAGTAGATGGTTTCTGTCACTGGTGGATTTTTGGGTCTTTATGGGTTAATTTAGTTTCGACTACAATCAAGGTGTCAGATATGTTGAAATGCATTTTATATACTTCTGAATGTTATGTTGGACATTGTAAATTACTGCTACAACAAGTAAGAATACTCTTGACTTGGAGTTATGTTAGTTAGATTTGGTAAATTTAATAATTTATTTGTAAAATTGAATAGATTTATACAATGTAATGGGAAAGAAAATGTGCGTTCATTTTAACCCTGAAAAAACAACAGCTAAAGGTAGTCTGGGTAGCACTATAATAGAACATTTATCCTGTGTTTAGTGTTTGGGTCTGTGGGACCCGTTTTGTCTCTTTCTTTTTAAAAAAAAAAAAAAAAGAATGAGAAGCAAGTAATTTTTAATGAACTTTTTCCTCTCATATCTTGATTTTATTACATTTTATTAAAAAATAAACTAAAAATAAGCAACACTTTAATTCATAAATGTTAAAGCAAACGGCAAATATTAAACTTTATGCTTTTTATATTACATGGAATGAAGTAAACCTCTGTTGAGTATTTGAAGATAACATTGTTTAATTATGTTGAATTAAAAACCAACAAGTTCAGCGGTTCCACCACGCCCATGAACACTGACTGAATAACACAAATATGAACACCAAACAAGGGTTAACCCCTTGATGCAGATTGTTGCAAATTGGCATCAAACCCCCTCCGCTCCAAAATACTATCTACTTGAAAGCAAAAACACAAGTAAACTTTATTTTTTTCCATAATTAGAAATAAATTCAGGCGTCAAGGGGTTAAAGGACTAACTAATAATGAAGTCTTTTGCATCATGTTAAAACAAACCAAAAACTGTGAGACTTGTAACAGATCATGCACAAAATGCAGTGCTGTCATCATTTGTTTGATGGGCATGTCGGCTGTGAGCCTCTTTGCTGCATGCTGCTGCCAAACATTTACCAACAGTTTGTTAATGGGCATCATGGTGTGCGTAATTCCTGTGGAATTGGCTCCAACTAGGCAGAACAGTTAGAAGTGAGTGAGCAGCTGACTGCGCCATCTTCTGTCACACTGTCTTAGCGGATTAAATTATGAGCTAACAGACTGGAGTCCAGGTAACAACCTGAGGTTTGCTCTGTCAGCACCTTACAGCCCTGAGGACTTTCTGGACATTTCATGCTGGAGACAAACCTTATTTCATGTGGGTAGATGATTTTCAGAGAACACATGCTGACTACAGATCAGATCACTGTTGAGTTGAAAATGTCAAAGTGATGTTTGGGTCACTGTTTGCTTTACTAAGCTGCAGTGGCCTTTCATTTGTTTTTTCTCCTCAACTAGCAGTATTTTAGTCCAAGCAAAGTTGTCATACTGACTCTATAGTGGAGGTGTCAAACATGTGGTCCGGGCGCCAAATCTGGCCTGCCAAAGGGTCCAGCCTCCAGAGTGAATTTGTGAAATGCAAAAATTACACCGAAGATATGAATCATTTTAGTTCAGGTTTCACATACAGACCAATTTAATCTCAAATGGGTCCGATCAGTAAAATACTATCATAATAACCTATAAATACAACTCAAAATGTTTCTCTTTGTAAATGTAAACATTTTCATATCATTTTACTGTATTTACACTAAAACAAACTATCGTTTCACAAAAAATGTGAATAACCTGAACAAATATGAACATTTAGAAATGTCTGAAGTGCAACTTTACCAATATTCTGCCTGTTATTAAATGTTTTGTGTATTTGTAGATCCACTGTGATCTGTAAGTTGTAATTTACATGTGTAAATGATGAACTAAGACATAATATTGATCAAATTGCACTTAGAAATTTCAGTTCATGTTATTCACATTATTTTAAAGGATAGTTGGTAAATGGAAACATTTTCATCACATAATTTTACTTTTTTTCGCTCTAAAACATAGAAGAAAGTTTGGAGTTGACATTATTTCTATATTATGTCATTATTTCACAGGTCCAGCCCACTTCAGATCAAATTTGGCTTAATGTGGCCCCTGAACTAAAATGAGTTTGACATCCCTAGATAATTGAAATAAATGATACAAAAATGGAAACAAAGACCTATACAACAGCAAATCATCCTGAAAGAAAGTAAAACAACAAAATGCTACAAAATTAAGTTTGTTGGAGGTGAAAGTAAAAAGGCTGTCGCTGAATGTTGCCTTGAAAGCCCCCCCCACACACACACACACCCCTACTATGGACATGGTTTTATAGGGATGGTCAATTACATACATTTCATGGAAAAGATGACGTACACACTCAAGTAAGAGCAACAGGAAAATAATGGAGGAGATAGGACTGTAATTCACAGGAAATGGACACAATCTCGTCTTTTTTGAAAGTCTATTATCGTCTGTCCTATACAACATAAACTCATCGGTCTGACCTCATTTCCATGTTACTTTATCTATTTTACAAAAGTGAAAATGTAAAAAAAAAATTAAATAAATAAAATGGTACCAAATTAGAGCTAATAAATAAACACAAAAACAATGTTATGCTAATCTGATGCTCCACTGGTGGTGCATGGACCCATAATAATTCAACACCAATGTGTTTCTGTCCCTCATCCACACTTTCGCCCCACTTGTGGAGAAGAGATGGTGAAAACATTACTGAATGAATGCAAAAGTGTCCAATAAGAGGCAATTTCTTGGAACTGAAGAACCCTGTAATGACTGTTTTGACAGAAGAGTAGAACTGTAAGTGCCAAGAACAAAATGCATAATGTATGAAGGTTAAATGACTAGTCTGCACTGCTCACCACACCAGATTGACTGACTTCGACAAGGAGTTTGTATATTGTTTCTTAGTATGTTTTCGATGAATAACTTAGGTATACCTCTTTATTATTACTTTGTCTGTTAGTTTATTGTCAACAGTTTGGGACAAATCATCTTTGAGTCCCTTCCCAATGATTAGTAACTACAGGTTATTCAGGTCAAAGGTCAAGGTAAATTTACAAAATACCCATTTGTTAACATGGGGCAATTTATGTATGATTTTGCAGATATACTTTGTCATGTTTTTTAACCTGTTCATCCAGAGCGTACAAACCCATGAATTTCAGGTGGTTTTCATCCTAAGAACTGTCTTTTCTTGAAAAAAGAAAAATTATATAATTATTTTATGTATATAATGTGTATATAAATGTATATATTATCCTATTATATTATTATTACAAAAAATAATTGGTTGAATTCATACCAGATTGGGTTTATAGATTGACAGTGACCCAGAATAGATGTGATTACATTTTAGGAAAAGTAGGTCAAATTTTAAAGAATGTTATGAATTTTTTTTTTTTTTTTAAATTTCCCATTTACTTACAATGGTCGAAATTTGTTCATGCTGTCTATGTCTATGCTGACATCTGCACACACAGAGACATGATGACATCAGCTGGCTCAACGCTAAAATAAGCTACAATACAAGTGAGGGGCGGGGTTTGTTGCACCTGACACCACTTCTTTATTTTTGCTGTATTGTAGCCGCATTTACTCTAAAACAGTACATTTGATAATGACTAAAACTTTTAGATCTGACAGGTGTTACCTTTCTTTTGAATGCTAATTTATTCAGAAAAGCATTGTTGTCTATAAAGTATACTCTATTCATTTTGGTACTGTAATTTTCAGGTGGGAGGCTGAGAAATGTTCCTAAATTGCAGCAGTTTACTGTGTATAGTTTATTGTGAGTTCATTTATGATATTGCCACATACAGCAAAGAGTTTAGAAGCCAAAATGACTATAGCATTCAGTCTCATAAGGTAATAGTACACAGCGTTGTGACTGTGGAATAATTAGGCTTCACTTCCTATCAATATAAGTGTATATGCGAATATAGAGATTAGAGGAAAAAGACAAAACTGATGCTTTTTGAAATCTGTTTTCAGTCCAAAATGTTACAGACACAGTTCCGTTGCTGTGTGATTGTGTTCCATCTTGTATTCATTTCTTTGTATGCTGTTCATTGTCATGGTCAAGGGCCACAGAAGGTTTCAAGGTCCAATTAGACAATTTTCTAAAAATCATCATGTCTCAAGGTTTTGTAAATGGATTTCTTTCAGATTTAAACAGAAGTATTGTGGAGCCATTGTGTCCCAGTATACATAATAAAATCCTGAGCATGTTTGCATGAATCTACATAATAATGTTGAGGATGGTGTGGGTGTGGTGGCAGACGCGGTCATTGTCGTTGTAGTTGAGACTTTCTAGATAAAGAACACGCATGGCAAGCTATGATAGAGTCACTTTCTTTTTTAACCCTTGAAGATCTAGAAGTTTCACATCAGTTTATTTTTACATTTAATCTTTCCTAAGTGATTTATCAACATTTTTTATATTACCCACTGTATTTTGCATTAAAAATCAGGTGTTTCTCATATTAATTTTCTAATGTAGACATTCATAAAAAGGTACATTTGAAGGTTATCATATCAGAACACAGAAAACTGAAGCACAAGCAACTTCTTCACCAAAACCTATCACTAACTGAATGTGAAAATAAGCATCTCCAACCACTGTCATTTATCAAACTCCATGGGTTTTAATGGTGAATCAATGTTGCAGAACATGACTGTGTTTCCTCATTCACTAGGGAGCCTGTGAACATTCAAATGGGTCATATCTGAAGCCACCAAAAGCTGAAAAATTGCATTTTACCTGGATTATTTTAAAATATTGATAGGACATCATAGAACTGACATGAAGCAGTGAATTTGACAGTGCGAAGCAATGTCTTTGTATCATTTAAAAAACTAGAAGGATGATCAAAATCACAAAACCTTTTTGGTGGAGGCAATGAAACTAGTATGAAACAAAATGGAAAGTACTTAGACTTTATATTGTGCTAGTGACACAAAAGCCTAAAACTAAGGTGCAGTATGTTTTTACATAAGAAAAATTCAACATTGGAAACTGAAATTAAATTCAAAGGAAACTCCATGTTATTTTTTGTGATATTAGCAGTGTCGTATCCCTATAATGGTCTTGCTTGTGCAAAATAAAAAAAGAAAAAAGTTTGGATCAAGTACACAGCTACATGATGGATTTAGAGTTTGAAGATATCCATAACTTCAGGATCAGACTTTAAATGATCGAGAAGTCGCTTCAAAATGACAATGTCAAAAAAGATAGCTTTGCAGCACCTGGAGAGTTTAAATTCAAACTGTATAAACTATTAGGGTCCAAATACATAAAGAAATGAACCAAAGACTAATAAAAGTGGGTTTAGATAAATACAACGCCTACAAAACAACAGATTTCTTTCAATCTGTACACAAAAACAGAACATTAACATAGTCCAAGTGCTTTATAGAGATTTTTAATAAGGGGATGTAACATTTTATGCCTTTAAATTGGAATAAACTATTCACTCCTAATACTGTTGTACTTTATCTTCCATCCCTTGTTTTTTCCACTGCTGTCGGCCCTGAATGCAACACTCACTTGGTAACTTCCAGTGTCAATGCTGCTTGGTGGTTTTGATCCACAGAAAGGCCCATACTCTTGTCCAGCTGTTGAAATCTGCCAAAGGGGGGAACATTAAATAAGAAACAAGGGTGTAAAGTCATTAAATGCTCGACTGATTGATGTCTGGACAAACTTACATATGCATTAAACCGCATGGCCATGCAGTGTATCACCCAAGGTGGACAAGTCAGTGACAGACTGCCTCCACAAGCATGAGGATGAATATATTGCTTATTCATTATTGTATGTGTGTGTGTCACGAGACTAACCTTTAACATGTCGTATGGACACGGGGCGTCTGGGTGTCCCTCAACATCAAATGGTTCCAGGAAGGCGAGGATGATTCTGTAGCCCTGAGGTAAATGGATGCTGTGGTCGCACTGTGTCATCGGTGGGTATGGATTTGGGTACCCCGGACTGGTCAGAACACCCAACAAATCAGTCAGAACCTGACTTTGGCACGGCACTGTAAGGAAGATTTAAATCCTGATATTTAGCCGGAACCAGCAAAAAAAAAAAAAAAATGTAAAAAAAAAAACAAATCCAGTAAGGTCTCAGCATCAGTCTGTGCCTGCCTTGTGGGTTATGAAGTACAGGGCATGAAAAAGTTTTGTGATTAAAAGAAAATTATATTTTAAAGTCAATTGAGACATTTCCTGGCATCATAAATGATGGGATTCATTTAGGCAGCGTTATTGCTGTGGCAAGTGTGCAGATGTTGGTACAGACAAAAACAAATGACTATTGCAATGAGGCTGAGTTGCTGCAATTCATATAATTAGTAAAATCTGTAGGCAGATAATCATTTTTGCCTATTCATCGCATGATTTGTTTTGTCACCCTTTTTCCTCTGGCAAGCAATAATAATCTAAGGCATACAACTGGTAATTGTGATTAATTACCCAGTGTCAGTGGACTATTAGCACTGCATACAGGTATCAATTTTTAATGCCATTTTGAAGTTGCTTTTCCTCTGGGAATTGACAGTAATTAACCCTGCTGTAGCTGCATTGGTTTAATAATTGGCCACGTTTCATACTGATGTTTTATAAAGATTTATTTTAACTTGCCATCAGACAAACTCCTACGTAAAAATCCAAAAACTACTGAGACAACATTAGTGCCATAAACCAAATGCGGTGTCCCATTTCTTCTTCAAACATGAGTCTGTGACTGCTCTGCATCTATTCCCGTGCTCTTCCCAGAATCCCCATCATGACCCTTTTATGACCTTTACGCAACTAACTCTTACATAAAATTGATATTCTTCTTTTTTGAAACGTACATGAGGCAATATCTCATTTTTAAAGCACTAACTAGAGATCATTTTTAATCAAATAAAATCCTGAATGTAACACTTAATATTGTTAACACACAACACTCTACTCACTAATGACCACAGTCTCTCAGACAGTTACACTCCCACCAATTAATATGATTTATTATACATTACAAATAAATCTATTAATTCCTTTGATCAATTATGGACATCAGTAACATTTTTAACTCATAACACACTCAGTCCTCTTTTTGATAGACATCTGGTTCTACATGCATTGCAGAGAAACATATTTCATTTGCTCTCTAAGATGACAATTAATCTATGAATGGGACGCTCAAGTTATTGATGGATTGGTAAGCCTCTGACCTTTTTTGTCTACATTCCTATTTCCTATTTGTACTGAGGCCTTCCTCCCCAGTCCGTCTTTGTCTTTGCATACATCTGTTACCGTTTCGAGTCTCCACTAACTGCAAGGAATTCATTCCTCTTTTATTATGACTACATCTCCAGTTTTTATATTTCGCTTATGAGTCTAATGTTTGCTAAATACTCCTTCCTCCATTTTCCCCAAAACTGCTCAGCCAGGTACTGGACCCTACAGCATCTCTTCTTAGTGTACAAGTCCTCTGCTACAAATTTTTCAAGTTTTCTCTTCAAGTGCTTCAGTCGCACCAGAGCTAGCTTTTTATTTTCTGGCAGTTGAGGGTGTGTCTTAAAAGCTAATGGCATTTCCATGTGACCACCTGCGTTTTGATGAACTGTCTTGTTCAGCAGCAGCATGAACTGTATGTGATCTTGTGATATGCTCTTTTCACTGTGACTACTATCTTTGAAGTCGGACTGAAGGGCTCTGATTATGACAGCTGGTGTAAATGGTGGAACTTCTTTGACTGCTATACGGTGGCACAGGCCTGTTACCTCTGTTCACTTTGCACCTTCATACGAGTTTCCAACAATAGTCCAACCAAGGTCAGTTTTGATGGCATATGGTTCATTGTCTCTTCCTGTAATGCAGGGGTTCCCAACCCTGGTCCTCGAGGTCCGCTATCCTGCATGTTTTAGATGTATCCCTCTTCCAACACACCTGA
>JAQQZY010000027.1:34918790-34939341 GCA_030068375.1 Ostorhinchus rueppellii | reverse complement strand
CCCCCCCCCCCCCCCCCCCCCCCCGTACAGTGAAAGGGAAACTACAGACCTTTTACTAATTCCTCTAGTGCCGCATTTCTACAACATGAGCTGGTTCAACTCAGCCCGTATCCCATTGTTGTGCACCTCATTTCCTTTTCTCTAACTTCGGAAACTTGTATCTGAGGGGATAAGACGCTGGTTGCCTGAACTGGAACCGGAACTGGCCCCGGATGGCGTCCTGCCGCTAGGTAAGCCGCTAAATGCTAAATAGAGAATCTAACGCATTAATCACATGCTGCTTGGACAAATGTTTGAACATATTGGGGAGATTCCACCCTTTAGAAGAAATGGAAGCTTTGACAGTGTTTAAGTGGACCTGGTGTCATCTGTTTAGACCGGTTCTGTTTCAGCCATGTTGCCTACGTTCTAACCAAAACAATGCAGCGTACGTGTGACGTCATCGCACATGCGCAACGAAGGCAGAATCAACAAGCAGAATCGTTAAGCAGGCAGGCAAACCATTCCAAGGAATCGAGCTACTGGGAACCAGTTCTTTTTGAGAACCGGTTCTCGATTTCCATCTCTAGTCAGAGTGAACTTTAAATGATTGTCATTGACATTTATTTCAATATAAAGTAGCTCCTTGTCTTGGATAATCTCTTATAGTCCAACTAAAGCAAAAATGAATTTAAAGGTAAACATGTGGGTCATTTAGCAACACTAATCTGTCAAACTGTTGAAAAACTGTCCTGTCAGAGAGATTTCGAATACTGTGTTTTGACCCATAATTGGATCCTGATGAATCCTGATGTTGTCATGTGACCTCATTTTATAGACACATAACATTACCAAACTGAGACCTGACCAACTGAACCAACCCCAGACCATACACTGACCCCCCACGGGCTTGTACTGTAGGCACTAGGAATGATGGGTAATCACTTCATCCACCTCTCTTCTCACCCTGATGAACGATCACTTTGACCGGGGTCAATCTGGACTCATCAGACCAGATGACCTTTGTCCATTGAAACACAGTCCAATCTTTATGTTTTCTCACAAATCAAAGCCTTTTATTCTTCATTAGATTTACTGATGTGTGGTTTTCTCAAACAACAGCTGTTTAGTTCCAATCAACGGAGTTCTCTTTATAGTGAATGGAAATACACTTACTTCCAGTATTAAACATAGATGTGAATTCCACTGTTGATTGTTTTTTGATTGGATTTTTTTTTCTTTCCCAATCACATTTATTCCATCCTTCCAGTTTTTAATAATCCACTGGACGGTCTTTAACCTTATATTAGTAGTTTAATTTGTCTCCTGATTTGTTTTTGTTAGATGCAGGACAGTAAATTGAGCTTCCTGGAAAAGAGCAATATCTTTTCCATGACCATGGGAAACAGTTTCAAACACACTTATGGAACAAATGAGAAGCTACTTGCATTAGTTTGGGTTAAATAACATGTTGCAGCTGAATGACACTAATCACTGGAGTAATTATCCAATGGAGAGCTCTTATCTACTTGCTTTGTTAAATCAAAGGGGAGACTTTTTGGATCAGGTTTTGTGTACTGAATTTCTGCAACCAGACATTTTAAATCTAGACCTATAAAACTAAATGTAGCGCAATTACCTTGAAAATAGCTTAAGGCTGCGTATGACTTTCATCACCAATTTTTCCATCAAATCTGTAAAATCCAAGTCATAGCCTAAGTATCACAAATCCATAAGTTTTTCCGTGATTATGCACCTGAATCTCTTCCCTCACTGAACGATTTGGTGACAAAAGCCATACGCAGCTTTAAGGTTCATAGGGTTAAGAGCGGCTCAGACTGGTAAAACCAACATGTGCTCTGTGAAATCCTGCACTACTGTCCTTTTAGTATTTATTACATCTTTAGAAAAGTAGCAATGTCATCATACACTCCTTTCACAGCCACATCCTTGAATAATGTTTCTGTCCCTGTGATGCGTTCATTGTTTGCATCAGGTTTCAGATGACCCACATCAAGTTACACGATGCTTTGCAGTATCACAAGGATATTTAACTCTTTCATGCATGATTTTGAAAATATTAGTTGAGAGTTTTGTCCTGTTGTTATTTGTCTTTAGACATGGAAAAAAAATCAATGCAATTGAAATGTTTTGAATGAACCTATTTGTCATGGAGTTACAAAAATGTCCACTCAGCTGGAAACCATGTGTGAAAATGTTAAAGCAGAGAAACATGCATTTAAAACCATCATCAGAAAGTGATTAACTGTGTGAAAGTTATGAAATAAATTTTTTTTTAATGCAGCTAATTTGATGTTTTGTCACATTTTAAAGTACTCTAACACTAGTTACTCACTTCATGGAGATAATACGCAAGAATTTTTTTTGTTGTTGTTGAAACTGTTAATTACAGTCCTGTAATATTTAGCAACTGATTTACACTCAAACATGTTAGTGTAGATCAGGTTTATGAAGAACAGCACAGTTACAGTGATGGAATGAATTGAAATCCATGAATATACAATAGAACAGCTGTAGAATAGTGTCCACTGTGGTGACCACTGTGCATGAAAGGGTTAAACACTGGTTTGTAAAAATGTGTTATACTACCCCAATAAGTATATGTTGTGCAACATTCTTTTTTATTCTCAGAATCAACTTGGATGGATTAAAGGGCTCATATTTATTAAACCCACTTTTATTAGTCTTTGGTTCATTTCTTTGTGTATTTGGATCCTAACAGTTCATACAGTTTGAATTTGAACCCTTCAGCTGCTGATCAACTATCTTTAGATCAAAGTGGATTTCTAGAACCATTTTCAATTCCTGCTTAGTTAGATTTTATAGCTAGTTATATCATGACATTTGCACATATAAGGTCAAGACTTCCAACGAACATTTCTCTGAGTTTGATATAATAATCAGTAAAAACTGAAAATATGTCCAAACTTTAAGCAGATTAACATGTTCAGCTGTTGGTTGTATTAACGAGCACAAGTGGCTAAACGGTACAGAAAGCACGGTCAACAAGCTGGAGGGGGTGGGGCCTGAAGTGGCTCATGTGCATTTAAAGGGCCAGCGCTCCAAACTACCTTTCTGGTGTCATTACTCAGAAATAGGGTTGAACATGGACCTGTGGAGTTGAATGAATGAAGAACTCAGACCCAAGTAGAGCATTTACAGTTTATGGAGAACACCGGGACATGTTTAAATTCTATTTTAAAAAGCTAAATATCCCTCCTTTAAATGAGTGCAAAAAAGGGTACAATTTAAAGTCTCAAAAATGGATTATACTGCCATTTTCCTGTAAATGATACGACAGAAAATTATTGTGTCGCATTATATTCCATAAAATTCGCAAGTATTCTCTGCATATATTTTGGGTTCACTTTGAAGTAGTTTTTACCCTCCAATGAGGACTCGCAAACAAAACAAGTCTTTATTATTTTCATACCGGAGCACATGTGAAGTCATATTGAAATGTGGATTACGCAGTTAGGCCTGTGCTCGTCTCCCCCTCCTCCCCTCAGATCAAAAGGAAAGCCAATAAAATGCTTCGCTTGCAGGCATCAGCTTTGATGTTTTTCCTCTACATGCTCATTTGAGCCCAGAGGCACAGAATCAGAAGTGGACAGCACCTCCACTCACATCAGATTGTTCCATGTTTGTGATTTTTAAACCACAGACACTGATTGGCACTGTTGTTTTTTATGATGCCGCTGTTGTTTGTGATGACAATTCTCCAAAAAATTTACAAAATACTCTAAACCAGATTATTCCAATGTAATGACAACACAGATCCTCTGAGTTCAGAACAAACATGAGTATGTAAGAAAATATACCATTATTAGTCCCAAAAGGGGAAATTACAGAATAAAAAGTAATGTGTGCAATAGTTTCAGCACTTAATCATTAAATTTATTAGAACACTTAAAATATTTCAAATACATCATGCAACATCCACTATTTAATGTTAACTGAGATTGTCATTTTCTTTTAATTTTAGCCAAAAGAATAGGTAAAAAAAAATAAAATAAAACACAGTCGAGCTGTCTCCTCAAAGTATATCACTTTAGCGTTTCATTTTACAGTGCGTAACAAAACAAGGTGTTGTGTGATGAACTGTAATCAGTGAGCCCACAGGAGCCTTTGTCTACACAGTGTAGATAAAGAGACTGACAGACAAGGGTTCCCAGTGGTTATAAAAACCATGTAATTATAGTGCTTTGTAATTCATGGAAGTGTAATTCACCTTCATGAAGTGTTTTCAGCAGATCCTACATTATCTTTTACAATAGAAAAAAAAACAGGAGGGATCTTTGAAGAGCTTTTCTTCTCCGTGTTTTACCACTCATATACACAATGACAAGAGAAGGAAAACTACCAGAACCGTGTCCTTCAACGTTCCACCTGGAACCGAGTCAGAACTTTGAGCATGGTCCAAATCAAGTCTGTGAAATGAGCAGATTTATGAGTCCTATTCATCTGCTCCAGGTGGATGGTAAGACAATAACCTGTTGGAGATCATAAGGGATAAGTGACCCTCTGATGTTTCATATGTAGGATTAAAGAAGAATCCATATTCTAACTGTGAGTCTGCAGCCTTTCTTTATCCTTGATGGAATAGAATAGAATTTATCATTGTATGTACAAAGAAATTAGGAGTTCTACTCCAGTCATTGTAACGATATTAAGAAAACACCAGTACAACAGAAATAAGACTAGAGTTAATGTGAAATTATTAAAAATAAAAATAACATGAGAAAATAGAATATAAATTGTTAGTTTTAAGCAACAAGAACACAGCTAAGTAGAAGAAGAAATAAAAACGGTCAAAATAGGAATAGATGCAAATTTATAGTATTAACACTATGTGATAGAATGTATATCTATGAACAGTATGAACAGTATATATTGCCTATGAAACAGTATGTACACCTATGAATCCAAGTCTATATAAAAACAGTGCATTTATAATTTGATAAATATTGAATAAATATTGCATTTTTATTGCAGAACAGAAGATTGCACAACTTATCGCACATAATTTCATATAGGACTTACGTGGCTACTTATTTAATTTAATGTATTTAACTAGGAAAGTTATTTGAGAACTCATTCCCATTTTCAATAATGACCTGGACATATAGAGACAAACAGACAATCACTCTAACATTCACACCCATGAGCAATTGAGAGTAACCAGTTAACCTATTAGTACATGCCTTTTTATTTTTATTTTGTTCTGGACTTATACTGTTTTTTTTTTTCTTTTATCTCATTTTTATTTTTTAAATTTGCAGTGTTTATCAATTTATTCCTCTCTGCACTTTATTACAGGAGATATTTTCCACACATCCCACCCCTGTCAACTACAAGACAACTTGACATTTTTACGTGGAACTATTCAACATCCTTACTCGAGTGCAGAGCTCTTCATCATCACATCAGGTCACAGGACACGATGCTTTTAGAAGTTCCTCTCACTAACCCCAAGCTGGGGAGGTCAGGTCTCCAGTATTTTGTTTTGTATGTAGTATTGGAATGACTTGCAGCACATTTAGAAACTAGACACCATTAATCATTTAAACCACTTAAATCTCTACTTGCATCTACTTTTAGTTTGAACATCTGCAACTGTTTTAACCATTTATCCAACTCTGTTTCTGTGCCTATCATTGGTGCCCTGTTTAACTGAACCACTTAAACATTTGAAAGTAAATACACATGGAAAAAATGATTGGACCACCCTTCTTTTCATGAACAGCTTGTTCATTTTAACGCCTGGTCCAACTAAAGGTCCATTTGTTTGGACAAATATCATGAGAACAAATAAAATATCTTATAATAGTTTAATTTAAGAGCTGATATCTATTTTCCATGTTTTCTTGATAAAAACAAAAATCACTTCAGTTCTTACATCAACATCTATAATGTAATTGTACTGAAAAAAACAGTGCTTTTAGGCATTCCATGTTTTTTTTTTCTGTCTGTTTTAGTCACATGACACACACAGGAGTTAGGACTGGACCATTGTTTTTGGTGACTTTTGATGGTCTAATAATTTTTTCCGTGATTGTATTTCTGTTGTACTCAGGTCTCTGTTGAAAATGTAATGTCCAAAGAAAAGAATAAATGAATTTCTTTGGGTGATAAAATGAAATACTATCAGCTGTATTTGAAAGACTTTTCTACAGCACCTTTTATTACTTTGTAAATGTGCTGTTTCATCTGTAAACAAAGTACAACAGCTGAATCTCAGGTAAGTTCTAAATATTCTGCAGACTCTGTTGATGGGCTTTAACCCACTGTTTATTGCTGTAGACAGTTTAAATTGTTAATTTTATACAGGGTAAAAGCATTTCTGTTGTCATTTGTTGGTGGTTGATCTGTACTTTTAACCACAACCCATAGAAAGTGACACAAGTTGCTCCCCCCCCCCCCCCCTTTTATATTGATTCAGTTCTGTTTCTCTTCACATGAGAAAGCAGCTTATTATAGCCCTGATTAAATTCATATACATTAAATGTAAATTAACATGGGTAAAGTATTTCTTTTTCATTGAATATGCAAAGCCAACATAAAAAGGAGCACGCATAACTGTTGTGTAATTAACTTGACATGAATCATCCTGGTTCCTATGACCAGGTGTCAATCAACCACTACAATTGCGAAAATAATTATTAGATCACCCAAAGTCATCAAAAACAATGGTTCTGCAATCAAATACTAACTACTGTGTGTATCATGCGACTAAAACACACACACAAAAAAGTTTTTTGGCAGTACAATACCATAGCTATTGATGAAAGAACTCACGAAAATAGATATCAGCTCCTAAATTTAACTCCTATGAGCTATTTTTGTTATATTTGTCCAAACAAATGTACCTTTACTTGTACCAGGCATTAAAATGAACAAGAAGTTGAAGAAAACAAGGATGGTCTAATAATTTTTTCCACACTGATAGTCATGCTCTGCATTTGTTTATTTGTTCAGTTGTACAGATATATATGTGAAACACTACCCTGACCTAAACAGCAGAGTGTAATTTACCACATAAAATTCATCAGGTCCATAATAGCGACTGTTGTCCACGGTGCACAGGCCGATGTGTGACTGTGGCCAGTGCCCACTCCTCACTCCCTCAGTGTGTGGTTACCAAACACACAATACACTAGTAGTGGACACAGACGGGCTATGAGTGTGGGGTAATTCTAGTGTGACTGACAGTGGACCAAACCCCCTGAAAGCCAAAGCAGGGTCTGTATTTTATGTAATTTTTTGCAGTGTTAATCCACAATCTGGTTGATGGGGGTCAAGCTGGGAACATTTCTCCTTCTCCAAATGCATCAGTCTTTTCTTCAGATCTAACAGTCAGATCGTATTCATTTTTAAATAAATTATGAATAGTTGTTTCTTTGGCTACAGACAAGCACACAGTGGGTTTTAGGTCACATGTGCGAAGTGTATTGTGTGAACATTATTATTCCATTTATTCACGTTTCCATTTTACCGACCTGTGGAGCGTCATCCTTAAACTGACCAGGAATTAATCAGCACTGTGTTTTTAAATCAACAATGAAACCAGACAAATTTAGAGATTCAATTTTGTCACCGTTTGCTTTTTTATTTTCCTTTTCAGTTTATTGTACATCTATTGTGGGTCAGTGTTCATCATCCCTTGAGTTAATCTTCTGTCCATGATTGAAAAAAGAAAAAAGAAAAAAAAGACATCCACACAAGTACAAAAAAAAAAATTAAATAAAAAAAAAAAATTAAAAAAAAAATCACCCATTAGCAGTAAAGAAGCAAAATAGAAATTAAATATTGTTTTATGCAGAAGGGGAAAACTGTAGTTACAGACAATATCTCAATCATTTAGAAAAATAAATAGAATTTTATAACCATAAATCCTAAAATATGTCCATAATCTAACTACAGTAAAAAGAAATTTTGCAAGAAATCAGGACTAAAAGCTGATTACGCAAAATAAAATCAACTCATTGTATCATCTCTAATGTTATATCCATGCTTTATTATTGACCGTAAAATAAATCATTACATAAATACGTACATTGTTGACATAAATAAATAGTCAAGATTGAAAAAGACACACTGTCTCGGTGAAGTCCATCGATGCTGCATGTCTGACGAGTGTAGATGATATGTACATCTGAGGTCTACTACAGTTCATGTGGAGTCGGGTCGGAGGGGAAAAGGTACCAGTAGACAGCTTTTGGTTCTGTTAGCAGGAGGTGAAAGTTTTCCAGAAGAAGTTTTTACAGGGGGCTTTACGGTCGCGCTGGGGCAGTGATAACCTGTTGTAGACAGCCCTCTCCTCCAGACGAGACTCCAGCGGCTCCTCAAGATCCACAGGCGACGCCTCTCCCGGCAGCATGTTGGAATCCAGAGCTCCGTCCAACAAGCCCGACACCAGCTTTAGGATCAGCTCCTTACGCTCTTTGCTTAATTCCTGTCAATATAGAGAGAAAAAAGAAAGGAAGGGGGGACAATGGGTATCAAAGTGGAATGATGCAAGCTTTAATAAATGAAAAAATTATATTCCATTCCTTCTTGTTTTTACTTCGCATCTTTGGGAATGTGAATAAAAATTGCATTATTTTTCATTTTAGCATTAAAAATGAATAAGGACCGACCACAATTTACAGTAAACAGTTGAAAATTATATAAATATTTTTTTAAAGCATAAAACTATGATTAATGAAATATACACGATGCATTTAAATTCATAAATAAGCACTAGGATTTTTTTTTTAAGCTTGATTTGGAAATTTTTTTTAGTTAAAGCCGATACATAAAACTAAAAAGACCCTCCAAGTTCAGTAAAAACATGAAACTTCATCAAAAAAAGTGCAGTCCTTTCAACATTAAATGATTTACAAGAACAATTAAAATATTTTAGATACATCATACTACATTCACTACCTATTTGAATTTAATGTTAACCAAGATGCTTTTTAAAAAAAATAAAAGAGTAAAATTCTAGCTCGAAAGAATAAGCAAAACCGGCTGAAATTAAAAAGATACATGCAAGAAACAATGAGAGCATCCTCACCCTGTTCACGTGGACGGGGCTCCTGTCATCCACAGGAAGCACAGCAGCTGCTCTAACGCTGAGCAGAACCCCCATGAGAGCCGCTAACACCACCAGAAGCTGCATGCTGTGACAGAAGTGCAAGTGCAGAGCTAGAGTCACAGGGGCAGGAGACTCACGCCGATAGGAGTGTACGAGTATGAGGGGGGGGGAGAGAGAGAGAGAGCCGGCGCTTCAGAGATCCAGAGGAAAGAGGTGGAGGCTGGAAACAAGACTTGGAACTGTTTCTTCTGCTCTACCTAAAGTCCCCCACTCTTTTATATTCCTCTCCCCCCCTACCACTAAGTCTAGCACTGACGTAGAAGCTAGTGGGTGTATGACGGAGGGTGAGGGTGTATGTGTGTTTGCGTTTAGGGGGGAAGGATGTAAGCGTGGAAGAGAAGGGGAGATGATGGGGTCAGGACAGAACAAATGGAACCATTGAACACTTAGGCTTTTTGACAAATTGTGAGGTGCTTGTATTCATCTCATTCAAGAGGGAACATCTGCTGCAAACGACTACGTCACCGGGTTTTTGACATCGACGTGCAACTAATGTATTGACAGTTGTAATCGAGAGTCTCAAATATGACTTCCTCCTGCAGGCGGATGGGTGGGCAGACAGTCACATATCCCATCAGCTGCGTAATAGCGAAAGAGATGACCTCTAACCTCCCCTAATTCACAAGACAGAAAAAAGGTCACACTCCTCTAGTTTGTCAGTGAGGAAAAATATTCCAATGGAACATAGACTTGGTTATTGTTGATTACCCAGGCCTTTGTTTGGGTCTACTTCCGTCACTGTGTTTCTGCTTGTAACACCTGCAGATTACAATTGAACCGTCTGACACTTGGCATGGCTTGAAGGGAGACATCCCTTCAGGAAATGCACATTACAGATCTATGGCAGTACACAGTTTTCCCCCAGCAAACACACGAGTATATGTGCTATTGACGCACATACATCTCCATGAACATATGTACCAATTGCGATGTGTTAAATTGTACTTAGGCCGAGTGCTCTGTAGTTAATTGGGAAACACAGGTATTTGGTGCAGGAAACAGACTGGAGCCACATTTAGGACAAAGCCAGATGAGTCATCTCGCTACTAGCAGTGGTGGAAGAAATATTCAGATGAAAAATATACTGAGAAACTGTACCAGGAGTATGAAAAGTAGAAGTAGTCACTGTGATTGGATTAACTGTACTGGTGCATTAAAAAATGGGGAGAAAAAAAATTCAGCAGTGTTCATGGTAAAAGGTATGCATTTCAGGTGTTTCCTGTTGGGAAAAAAAAAGTCAGTCACTGTCAAGCCCACTCCATTTTGTAGTAGCACATAGCCAATGATACATTTTAGATGCAGGATTTCCCTTTTTTTTTTTTTTTTTTAAAAACTTTTATTTCCATTTCTTGATAAAGACCAACATTCATTGATTATCAGAAATGCAAAAAGATCATTTAACTGGATCAATCATTGGAGAGAGGTTTAAAATATACGACTGTCGAGCCCCTCTCCTTACACACACCAGTGTATAATGAGCATGTAATCGGTATCTGTTTTAGACTTGTCTTACTTGTCATGTCTTTCATATTTGGTTACATTTTCAACAACAGCCACTTAGCTGCCTTGGCCCAATGTCTTGTCTTATGTCTGTTTTCTCCCGACGCCCTGTCTTGCGTCGCTTTTGTCCCTACACCTTGTCTTGTGTCCGTTTGTCCCGACACCTTGCCTTGCGTCAGTTTTGTCCCACCGCCCTGTCTTGCGTTGCTTTTGTCCCACTGTCTTGTCTTATGTCCGTCTTGTCCCACCGTCTTATGTCTGTTTTGTCTCACTGTCTTGTCATATCCATTTTATCCCACGGTCTTGTCTTGTCCCTGTACACTTGTCTATATGACCCCTCCCTCTATCTATACACGTCCATGCAAGGAATATATGAATATGGAGATTGAAATTGTTACTTAAATACAAGCTGGTATTAAAAATTCAGTTGTCCTTCAAAGAGGGGAGTGGTGGCCCGTTAAAAACAAAAACAAAAAATATCCTACTGTTGGCATTTCCCTGAACCGTATCGTATCACCTTTCTGTGTGGAGTTGGCATATTCTCCCCATGTCTGCCAGAGTTCTCTCCAGCCTCTTCCCACCATTTAAAGACATGCGCCTTAATGGGTTAACTTGTCAATCTAAATCGCTCATAGGTGTGAATGTTGTTTGTCTTCATGTCAGACTGTGATGAACTGGTGACGCGTCCGGGGTGAACCTCACCGTCGCCTGATGGTTTCTGGGATGAGGTCCAGGATGTTGGCAACGGTGTTCCAACAAATGATGAATGGCATCGGAGTCACTCAGAATTGCTTCTAGTTGTTGTATTTTTTGCCTTATTTACCTTTTTTTGGATCAACATCTTTTTATTGATGTTTTTGCAGTATAATACAAGTACAGTGCTGAATGGTCCTTACTGAAATCTGAAGTAAGCATGGGTGTATATCAATCTCAGCTAGCACCCACCATAGTAAAAACAAAAAAGCACAACAGAACAAACAACAGGCTGCACATAAACTAATCCCTCCTCAGTCATTGCCAGTGCACTAGACATAGTAAAGGATCTTTATCACAACCAAAACCTGCACTAGGAGTAAAAACCAAGTGTGCAGCTTTGTTAAACTGCACCTAAACATCAAGCATTTACAGGGTCTGGGATGTTTTTTGGAATGTCCATTTAATTGGTGGAGTGAGTGTCTAATTTTCTCTGGTCTTAAGCAGGATATAATGTCTTCCAATCATTTATTTACCTTTTAAACAATAACTGATCCACTGTTTCTTATTCATTCCATCCCTGTTCTTCACAAGCTCCTTTCCATATATTCCCATTTGCTACAACCATTTTTGTCTTTAACCTTCAGTAGTGGCTGAGGTGAATCAGTGCAGGGAAGGTCAGTGCTGTTGGGAAAGGGCTTATCAAACAAAATGCCTTTGGCAGATGAACCAAAACAACATTGAAATGGGAATTCAGCATCATAACTAGGGGTGTCACTAGCTGTGCACAGTTCCAAAGGGAGTGAGGTTGATATTTTAATGCTTCCTTTTGTAAAGTAGTAGCTGAAACTTGAGATGTCTTAAAGGAAAAACCCGAAATGCATGCAGTCTTATCACTCCTGTTGCTAGATTTGTCATTCAGCAGTCTCCTTGAAACTGAAACAAAGACCCATTTTCTTTAAAACTTAAGTTCTGTGTTAAATTTTACTGGCAACATGTTTTATAAGATCATCATGTATTCGTAGCATCGTGTTCCTGTGAAAACGACTTTTCAAAAGCTCAGAAACAGGCCTGTTTTCTACTTTTTGATGTATTTTACATCAAAACCATAAGTTAAAGAGGTTTTTAGGCTTAAAAAAAAATCGTTAAAGTTTAATCAAACCATGAAGGAGCAACTTCAAATGTGTTGATTTAGTGTTTGACAAAATGAAGGTTGAGGATGGTGCTTTCCACTGGTCTGGAAAGGAACGAAAAACTATAAAAGGGAACTAAAGCTGGTGCACAATATAGTGAAGCAAAAACTACAATACTTAAAAGTACTCAAGTAAAGTATAAGTATCTCAAATCTGAACTTAATACTTTCCACCTTTGACAACTACAACCTACTTGAAATCTAACACATTTTATCCATCCTACACATAAAGCTTCTTGCTAAATTTGTTCTCCACAAACATATTTACAGTAAAATAGTCTGACAGTAATTATACTCTATTACTGGCAAAGGCTGTAGCTGTGGTCACATTTCGCATCAGTGTTTAAACTTCAACAGAATAACTATACTGTGTAGATTGAACTTATTCACTGAGCACATTTGAGCGCCATTCCATTTACAGGAAGGTAAAACAGCAAATAAATGCATGAAAATATATTAAAAAGGTATTCTGTGTGTCATTCATGCTGATAATGAAGGAATCAATTTATTACAAAATTACTACAACAGTTAAAATCAACAATTCATTTACCATATTTGGTAATAGTACACCCCAGAAGCAGTCCTCAGTTTATAAATGTGTCCCCTTAAACACGTGATAGACACAATTTACATTATAATCATTAATACATTTAAATGTTCTAAGTAACTACAAACATATTTTAAAATATCTGCCTATCGGTCTAATGATAGTTCATTTTCTTTCCCGAGTCCTACTGTAGTCAGTATATTCCAATATTCTCAGAAAATTTAACAGTCAGACATGAGGCTTTATCCACATAAATAAAGAGTTTACATGATTTATATATCAGTCATGCGGGGTTTAGGGTCAGGCATATTTTTGTTAAAGTAGCTCTGTTTATGTTTCCTTCACTAAATTAACTGGTTCATGTGCTGGAAAAAAATCAAAATCTCAAGTGTATTTTTCTCATTTCTAGTCAAAATATCTCATCACACTTAAAATCAGATGTAATCACCTAAAGAGCAACTTTTTGGCGAGATACAAGAACTTAGTTTTAGATGAAAGATCTTGAAAATATTATTTCAAGAAATCTTACCAAGATAAATATTCACTTGTTCTATTTACAGATTTTTTTTTTTTTTTTTTGCTTAATTCAAGATTTAATTTGCGCAATTCGAGCAAAAAAAAATCTGCCAATTGGTAAGATTTCTTGAATTAAGATTTTAAAGATCTTTCGTCTAAAAATAAGTTCTTATAACTCACCAAAAAGTTACTCTTTAAGTGATTATGTCATTTTAAGTGTGAAGAGATATTTGTACTAGAAATGAGAAAAATACACTTGGTAAAATTTGTATTTTTTACAGAGTAGCTTCGAAAAAGTTTGTGATTTACTTCTGCTGAACTTAACGTGCAGTCTTTGATTCCTCTTATACTGATCATTGAAACCTGATTAAACTTGTAAAAAGAAATAATTGGAAGGGTTTCAGAAGCTGTCCGCTGTCTCCAGGAAAATACTAAAATAGTACAATTTATAGAGTTTCTTGTCATACCTGCAGGGAGCACAGTAGGCTTTACTTATAGTCTTGTGTGCCAAGGTTCTTATGTTCCAATGGATTTGCTGCGCTTTCAAAAGAGTTAGAGGTATTTTCTTCATGTAGCGCTGGTGTGAAAAAGGCCTTGAGCTAAAGCAAAGATTAGCTGACAGTTGAAACAGCTATAACGTCAGTTCAGTGTGTTTGAAGACTAATACAACAACTGCTTCTTTAAAGTTATCTTCAGTCACCCTGAAAGAAACTTCAGGCAGTGAGGAATGTCAGAATGACGACGGATATAAGTAGAAGTTCTACACACGGTTTAATGTGTGTGGAGGTCTACAGTTTATTTACCACCCAAATGCATGGCCTCAAGTGCAACTCGTCATAAAAAAGCAGAGTCAAATCAGTTCAAGATTTTATACAGAATGATGCACAGGCTTTTCTTACAGTATTCAACAGCAATCCAAAAGTAGTTGTGTAATATTACTACTTTCCAGAGGAGATTTTTATATTTATATCCATTTTACACCTTGATTTGATGGTTAACACGAGAGGAAACAATGACATGTAAGAAAAGTCAAAGCTCAGGAGATGGACTTTGACCATCGAATGTCCCACCCAGCAGGGATATTAATATTAGTTATAATCAAATAAATGATGCATTGGTCTGTCCTTTATATCGGCTCATTTTATGTCATCAGAAGCAGGTTCCAGAGCAGTGCCTGTGCCAGCCATGTACTGCATTCACACAGGTTGGTCATATTTCAGCAGAAAAGCTGTGATGACTGAGGTCTTGCACAACAGCAGCAGTTGATGCAACGAAGGGCAACAGTGACACGTCACATTGTAAAACGCTGACTGATTGAACAATACAGCACTGACAAGGAATGTGTCATCTGTCCAAGGGAGCTTTCTGAAAGTCTATCCCATCACACCAAGCCTATATTTAAGTGGATCACTCCATAACAGATTGAAGGGTGCCATCTTGTGTCAGAAAACTGAAACTGCACCTCACACGAACACACTAAATGTCAATGCAAACACAGGGGATTTGAACTCGTTTTCGCAAACCTTGCCATTTCAGTTTCTTTAGATTTTTTCCCATGCATTTGTAATGTACACTGAACAACAATTACCTGCATTTTATATGTTTCAAAGACTTTATTTGACAAATAAAACACATTTATACAAAAATGGGAATTTCTTTTAGTTACAAAACAAAACTGTATACTATTTCTAGTCGGCAAACTACTGAAATGACACATGGTCATGGAAGGAAATAAATATGCATTTACTTTTTATTTTACAGTTGCCTATCTGTAATGCAACTACCTCTCACCACGTCACCATCCATGCATTTACTGGGTAATATTCTTCAGGAGTTCAATGCCAATGATACCATTCAGATGTACAGTTTTTGGATTGCTGATTGCTTCTGGACATTTTACTGAAGCAGATGTTCTTCATTTACGTTATTTAGAAGTGAGAATATTTTTAAATTATCATCGATTCAAAAGCTTATTTCCTCATGATGTTTAAATGTTTAATGTCACATACTTTTGTCCTCAAACTGTCACATTCATTCACAATGTATAATCCTGACATTTCACAGTAAAAGTTGAGTGTCAAGTTTGTACATCTGACTTCTGCAGTTAACTGTATTGTGTTATTCCTCTTAGAATAGCTTACCAATATCATACATAACAGTGTAGCTCAGTTCGACAGAGAACGGTGCCCATTTTTGGACTATTGTTTGTTGTAATTGTTGTTAGTCTTTAGAAGGCACTGTTTTGTTGAATGGAAAACTAAAAATTTTAATAAAAATAATGGAGAACCCCCCCCCAAAAAAACTGTATTTTGTTATAATGCATGATTTTACCTTTGGTTTCAGAAGCATTTTGCGTTTATTGAAGCCTTCAGTCCATGGTTGTAGAGTCTGGGGGTCCCTCTGAAAAAATGTTTTTGATTTGTTAGTAGAAAAATGTATCAATTTTCTGTAACATGCCCAAAAATTCAGAAAATCATAAAAAAAAAAAACCTGTTCATTTTTATGCTAGGTATATTTATTTGGCTTTTGTTGCAAGCCACTAAATAGACAGAAAAGTGTTCTATCACACATACTTCGTCATTTTCAAAGTCAGTTTAATTTTAATGAAGACATTTTTGTAATATCAGATGATTTCAAATATAGAACGTGTTTGAACCACAAGAATGTCACTAATTCATTCTAATAATCATTCATCATAATTTCCATCATATAGTGCATCTGGAAAGTATTCACAGTGCTACACGTTTACATTTTGTGCTACAGCCTTATTCCAACATACTTTAAATAACCTCAAAATCCTACACTCAACACCTCACAATGACAAAAACAAAAAAGTTTGATAGTTTTGCAAATGTATTATAAAATAATCATTCAGTGTTTACTCAGTACTTTGTTCACTCACCTTTGGCAGCATTTACAGCCTCAACTCTGGCTGAGTATGAGAAGCCCAGCACGCCTGTGTTTGGGCAGGTTCCATTCTTTGCAGAACCTCTCCAGCTCCAAGCTCCATCAGGTTGGGATGGATGGATGGTTGGTGGTGTTGGCGTGGGTTGGCGCCGCCATTTTAAGATCTCTACACAGATGTTCAATGGAATTCAGGTCTGAGCTCTGACATCAAAGGACATTCACTGTTGTCCTGGAGTAATACTGTCTTCACATGCAAAGGGAATTATGGGAAGTACTAGTTACGAACGACGAACGCCCCCTCGTGTCGTATTTTCCACTGGAGACTGGAGAATGGGGGGGGGGTGAAAGTAACCAATGAACTTTCCAACATGGCGGAGACCAACCGGGGTTTAAACCCCAACGATAAACACTGATTTTATTAATGTTCTGCTACTGTTAGCTGACAATTTGGCACATTTACAGTGTAGACGATTTAGGAAAAAAGTATTTTTAAAAAAATGGCGTTTGGATGTCCTCTTCGTGTGCGCGTGGGTTCTGCTCAATGTGTATGTCTCTTGCAACCCGGTTTTTTCCCCAGTGTATGAAAGACAATGCTGTAGCAAATGAATTAACACGTCCAAAACGGTTTAACCCAAGTGGTAGGCCACGATAAATGGTGCATCAGCCATTTTTCATTTCGTTACAACAACAAAAGCACTGGTTATTTTAAATTCGTACGTGGGAATATCATATTCCCGATAGCACGTGAAGGCAGCATAGGGGCCCAGAGAGAGTCCTTGTGGTTCCAACCTTCTTCCATTTACAGACGATGGAGGGGACTGTGCCTTCAATGCTACAGAAATGTTTCTGTGTCTCCATACAATGCTGTCACTGAGGTTTACAGACAGTTCCTTGGACTTCATGACTTGGTTTAAGCTCTGACATGCACCGGTGTGTGTTTTTCCAAATCCTGTCCAATCAATTGAATGTACCACAGGTGACTCCAATCAAGCTGTGGAACCTCTGCTCAACTTGAATTTCATTGCAAAAACTGAATATGTATGTACATGCTATCTATTATAAGAACTTGTAGAACTTAAAGTGAAACAAAACAAAAAAGCAATTTTATAATATTCTAGAACACAAGAAAATGTTGAAAAATAAAGTGTAATATGATACTTTCCAGATTAACTAAAGTTGTACTTTGCACTTTCTGATGTAGTTTTTCTAGTTTACCTCCTTCCACTGTAGAATACTTGGGATTTTTAAAGTATTTTCCTCCAATACTGAAGACAAATTAAACACAGTCAAGATCGAACATTGACTTTGTACTACACATTTAACAGCTGGAAAATGCTGTGAGCAAAAGATTAACCCACAAGGCCTCGGTGTTACTTTTGTGTCACTTCCCAAATGAATTTTTCTCTATATTTAACCTTCCTTAAGTGATTTATCATCATTTATTTTAATATTACCTTCTGTATTTTGTTTCTTTCTGTGAAAATCTGGTATTTTTCTACATTTAATTCAATGAGCATGCAGATGTTCATAAAAGCTCAGTGTTAAGTTAGAGGTTAGTAAATCAAAAACAGAAAACTTAAAAAGTGGCTTTTTCAGCAAATCTACCACTAAATGAAACGAAACACTGTATGTCCATCCACTGTCATTGCTCCAACTCCATGGGTTTGACTAGTGAATCAGTGTTGTAGAAGATAATGGTGTTTCCATGGCAACTACGGAGCCTCTGAACATCCAACAAGTCATATCTGATGACCATGAAAAGATGACAAACTTTATTTCACACCAATTATTTACTTGTATTGATAGGATTAGTGGCAAAACATATTAAACAGTAGTTAGTTTTGGTCGACAGTGGATATTTGGGTCTTTATTGGTTAATCCAAACTTTTGCTGAGTGGACAGAGGCTGTCTTTCATTAACCCATTACATTATTCCTTTATTAGTTGAAGTGGCTCAGAAGTCTGCAGAAACTTTTCTACCATCAATGTCACAATTTGTCAAATAGAAATTTCAAGTAAATTCATGAACATGTAATCAAATACACTCATACACACAGGATCCTTTAACCATTTAGTTTTTACAGATTTATTACAGTACATATTTCTTTATAAAAACACAGTTTCATTGCTGAGGTTATGTCTACACATCTCGATAAGGATTCAATGAGGAGTTACAACTAAAAAGATAGCAACTTAAAACAGTGGACATCAGCTCAACAAGTGAACTACACTGAAACAATTAGCTTTTCATTAAGAGATGATTAATCCTGCTGTAAACCTTGGCATACATGCTTCCCATCAGTATTCCTTATCCAATACCTCAAATTATAATTGCATAATAAGTAAATGTCTTCAAGATCTTTGTTAATGGTTTAATCATTAATAACATAACATTTAAGTCCATATCTAGTTGCTGGAAAAAGCCGAGCATCTCAACTCTTAAGATGCCTGCCTGATACAATACAACAGCTCAACGACAACTTTTCCAACCAGTTAAAAATTACAGGCACTATAGGGTTCATATATGGTGGAAATGTTAGTATTCATAACATACACTTATGACAAATGGCAAGTCTGCAGTTTCCCATGTGCAGAAACTGAAATATAACACCGATAAAAAGCAGCAATACATTACATATACACTATGTAATATATTGCATATACATACTGTGTGGATACAGTGATTTCAATAAACAGTACATAATGTCAGAGTGAGGTCAGGTTTGATAGTAATGCTCTTCCCGCTCTGCCCAGCACATCAAATGTTCACCACAGGAGCTTGAATTAAGACAAGAAAAAAAAAAAAAAGCCCATGTCTGAAAAATAAATAAACATCAAGAGTATGTTAGACTGGAAGGAAGGAAACACTGAATAAACTACACGTTTTCTGTAACTCAGCACGTTCCCACCCACTTTCCTTCCATGCTCCCATTCATAAAACCTTTCTGTGTTCTCTCTGGTAAACTGTGCTGAGCTCCGAGGAGGTGAAAAAGCTGTCGAACAAGGATGTACATCTGTTGTCTGAGGGCAGGATGAGGGATGAACACGGGCGGTCATGCTTCGCGGAGTACCTGTCGAAAGGTCAGGCGCATATGGGGTTAAAGTTCATCCTTCTACCTCGTTAGGTCTCTGCAGTTACTATAGAAACGTCAAGTCCCGCCCCTTCTGGTTGAACCCCAGTGACTTGACAGTGGAAAACATTAGTTAAAAGTAGGAGTGTATATTGGCAAGAACCTGCTGATACGATACAAATCCCAAGACTAGGACCATGACACCAGAAATATGCACAAATACTAAATCCATTTTTATTTAATTAGAACAGGACCTACTGCTTTATCATAAAACTTTCTCTCTATTCTTTCTTTGTAAAACCTTAAAAATGCAGGATTTAGATAAAGTTATAACATGCAGCTTTACCAGCACAAAAACACATAAACAACAAATAAATAAAATGTTGTTTTTCATCCAAAAATCATAATACTGTTTTTGTGCGATTCCAACAAAGGAGCTAATATCTACCTCTTTCAGACCAGACGGATCTTGTGAAATGGCGCTGTATGTCACACCAGTTCTTATTGCATTTGGCATAATACAGGTTCACAGTTTCATCCTTTTGAGAGTTATTCAACGCCATTTGATTGTGTGTCAATGTACACCAAGATCTCCTGTTTACACATCTGTAACTGCTAACGGCATGGTATTTTACACAGCATTAGCATACATGAGGAAAGCTTGAAATGCCTACAGATATCACACCAATTAAAAGTGGCAAGTTATCTGTTCGCAATTCGTGATATCACATTGTTCAGATGGTAAAAGGGCTTTTAGGATGTTTGAAATAACCATTATTTAATAGAGCAGCCTTATCAATGCAACAAAAACTACATGCATGACCTGCAATATCACAATACTACTTTTGTAGTATACAAACTAGCGTGCCTACAGGTTTCTGCAAGTTAAATTTAAAGCGACACTCCGGTTTTTTGGACATTGGGCCTCATTTCTGAGTCAGCCAGAGTGTAGCAAATGTGTAGAGATAATTTTTTTCAGATTCCACG
>JAQQZY010000027.1:34880382-34893346 GCA_030068375.1 Ostorhinchus rueppellii | reverse complement strand
CAGAGGTCTCTATCAACTCCTCTCAGGTCAGAGAAGGACATATTTCAGTATGAAAACACGGTGGACTGTTCCTTTAACTACTACTTCACTTTCCTGGGTAAAAAAGTAAATCCAAACTAAACTCAAACTAGTCACTTCCTCATAATGAAATTAAACTATAACTGCTTATTTACTCAAAACTATCCTCGAAACAGAAATGACAATGAAATGTCATAAAAACATGAATTACAGCATCTCTGGTGTCAGTTAAAAGGCAAAGCTCAACACGAGCTACAGCAGCTCTTCGCTCTGTTGACACCGTGTTGAAACTTTAACAGCTCTGAGGCGACGCCCTCTGCCCTGTCATCATGACAAATGCACTTTACCGGCAACAGCCAGCACGGGCAGACAGAAGGAAACCAAACACTTCCTCCTTTTTTTTCCTCTTACCGATCAGAGTTACAGGTGTTCCGTACTCCAGGGCTGAGATGGCCGTCCACTTCCCCGTCCCCTTCTGTCCAGCGCTGTCCCGGATCTTTGGCAGCAAGTGTGTCCCGTCGGTGTCCCTGTATTTAAGGATGTTTGCAGTGATCTCAATCAGGAACGAGTCCAGCTCTGTTTTGTTCCAGCTGTCGAAAGCCTGAATGAGATGCAGCCAGTTAAATATTATAACCTGATCTCACAGAGGTGACATAATAAAGTACCTGCAGGGTTATAAACTCACCTGTGCCATCTCATCGTGCTCCATCCCTAAAACATCCTTCATCAGGTGATAAGCCTCACAGATCAGCTGCATGTCTCCATACTCAATACCATTGTGGACCATTTTCACAAAATGACCTGCACCCTCATCTCCAACCTGCAACAGAACATTCAAAAGCATTTCAGATAATACATTCCAACTCACAGGCACCAGACAATTAAGAATTATGGTGAAAAGTTCCTAAAAACATTACATTTAACAAAATTAAGACCTATTTTTGGAGAAATTGCATTTTTTTATTCACGTAGTGCTGGTAAATTAAGTTAATAGACATTTCCTCTGTAAACCTTGATAGATGAGCTGTGGGGCTGGGGGGTTGGGACTGAGGTTACTATAGTTCATAATGTGTGACTGTGTTCACTTTGTATCTGTGGCCTGTGATTCTAACATTCAGAATCCAAATATATGTTAAAAAAAAGTTAACATATTTGGTCAACAGTTTAGTGCAAAGTAAAAAGACTACTATGATCAATGATGAGCTTCCATAGTTTAGTAACAATACACAAGATCAGTAATCATGTTGACAAAAAAAGGAAGATAGATAAGTTTAAGACATTGCACAATCATATTTAAGATCAATATTTGCATCCTATATGTGTACAGTGAAAGATTTTGTTAAATTGAATACATTTTCTGACTTTTATTGGACCTGAATCAGTGTAGAGAGCAGAACAAAACATCAGACTCACCCAGTCACAACAAGGTTCTCCTGTTCCAACCTTGGCAGCGATGCTCTGGAAGATGTCCTTAATATGTGGCCTTAAAGAGAAAGACGCACCAAACAATGATCAAATGCGCAGGTAACACAGGATATAATGAAGCAGCAAAAAGAAAAGGTTATAAAATTCACCCCTCATCTCTAAAAACTCCTGATAAGTCCAGTTTTTGTCTCCTCTAATATTAGTGCCTTCCTTTTCACATAAAGGAGTTGTCATTTGTAACATGGGGTGATGGTGACTCACCAGGCCTCTTTATGTCCCCCTGGCATCAGTGAGGGTCCATAACGTGCCCCCTCCTCTCCCCCACTGACTCCACTGCCAACAAACAGCAAGTTCTTCTCTTTCAGACTTTTACACCGACGCTGTGTAACAGACACAAAACAACAGCTTCAGTTAAAAATGTAAAGACCCTCTCCTCACCATCATTAATAAAACTGAAATGTCTAAATACACAAATGTTGTATTATCAGCTCATCACTTGATGTCTCTCCCTTTTACAGTTTAATGAGACTAACCCTTATACCTTCAAGTGTTCTATGTGCACTCTTCTCTTTTACTTTAATTGATAATTATTTATGCTTTAATGATAATGTTTTAATTGTAATTGTGTTTTTAAATGCTCTCTTTTCCAGTTTTGTAAAGCACTGCGAACTGCCCTGTGTATGAATCATGCTATACTGATAAACTTGCTTGGCCTTCAACCACAAGCATTACACAATGAATGTAAAAGATTAGAGAGAATAGATGCATAAAAAGGCTGAATTAAGAGTGGGGGAGGACTTCATTTTTTCCATCATTACTTACAGTTGTGTCTCTGTATTCAGAGTTGCCACCATCAATGACAATATCCCCGGGTTCAAGCAGAGGGACCTTATGCGGAACAGAGCAGAACCAATCAATGTAACAGGCTAGGATACCATTTAAAGTGGCTGATGTCAGATGATTTGTACAGTTTCAGTTCCACAGTAAAGACCAACCAGTTTGTCTATGAAGTCGTCCACAGCCTGTCCAGCCTTGACCAGCAGGATGATCCTCCTGGGCTTCTTCAGCTTCGCCACCATGTCCTCAAGAGACTCAGCACCAATAACTTTGGAGCCTTTGGCCTCGTTCTGGAGGAAGTCGTGCACCTTGGACACGGTTCGGTTATAGGCGCAAACCTATTGGACAGGTTTAGTCATTACTTAATACCAAGAAAGGGGACATGTTTGACTGGTGTGGTGTTGTAGAAATAAGAACAAAAACCTAAACCTACCACAAAGCCATGATCATTCATGTTCATGATGAGGTTTTGGCCCATGACAGCCAAACCAATCAGTGCAATATCTGCTCTGTGGAAAAAGACAAGTAATCATATTAGTGTGAAGCTCTGCTGCAGATCTAATTAAGGTCAAATCAACTAAACAAGCTTAGTTTATTTATTTGATTTATTATTATTTATCATTATTATTATTAATGATCTGGTTCTTCGGTGGCTGAGTTTGCACTTATGCATATGCAACCACTACATCACCAAGTGAGGAACATCAACCAAATGCCAGGTTAATAAAGCAATTGTGCAAGAAGTATTCAAGATTATTGAAGTAAACATACAAATACTACACTGTACAACTACTTCAGCACAAAGGAGTTTTCAAAACCTCACTGTTCATCTAAATGATCCTGTCAATGTTAGTTATAGACGATGTATTTGGATTAGTGTGTTCATTGTATTTTATATTTGGAGTTTTACATTTTAGCTGAGCTTCTATTAAAACTAGGTTGGTAGTTTACTGCAGTAAAAATGTTCCAAAAACCTGATAAACTGAAATAGAAGTCCAAATATATTAATCCTTCAGTAAACAGTAAAAGAACTTTGTTATACAACACCAATGTAATCAAGTAATTAATAATAAAAGGATTGATTAAGCCGAAACCCCTACATTTAGTCTATTTATCACTGTAGGAAGGTTAGGTTTATTTCCTCACAAGTTGAACTCACATGTTTGATGCACTTTTAGCGAATGAATGGAAACATGAGGTTTTTACGCCGCCGTTTAAAAGCCGTGGATTTAAAGTCTTCCAAACCTTCTCCATAACATTTACCATGTCGTTTATCTGTGAAAATACTGTAATATATTTACTTTACTTGACCTAGCAAGTTAGCTAACAGGCTAACGTTGATTAAACACCTGCAGCAGATAACTGTCAGCAAATGAGCAAAACGACTGAAAAATACATCGATAAATGAAATAAAAGTTTACCAACTAGCTAAACATGAGCAGGTGGGTTGAGACACTTACTGAGCCATGGTGTTGAGCAATGAACGTAGCTGAGAAGTGTCCAAATGACAGTCGAGCTCAGTCTGATCCACTTCAGTCCAGATTTCCTCCTCCTCGTTCGGTTTTTACTTCCTCGAACTCTTCAACGTGACTCAGACGAACGGCAGGACACACACTGGACACGCACAGTTTCAGCCAATCAGAGGGCGTCTAGCAGTCTGGGGTGAAATTTGACGTGAACTCTGATTGGTCCATAATCCTGAGCAGAGGTATCTACTTTTTAAGTGGCTACTTCTACTGTCACTCTTCTTACGCAGGAACACTCCCCTAACAGAATGAAAGGCGTTCATTTTAAGACACATTTCACAACAAAGTATCACAATTTCTCCAACATTTAACACTTTTGTATTCACACACTCATTATTTTAACTGAATTTTATGTTCATATAGTAACATATACACTATCAGATTTAAACAAAGATTACAAAACTGCCCAAAATCATTAACTTTTATGAACTTTTTAGCGTTATATATCCTTGAGTAAACTTTTATGCTTTTATGATTTACCTGAAATTATTATTATTATTTGATCATTGCAAAATGTGATGAAATTGGTCAAGATTTTTTCACATTAAAGCAGCGTATGACTTTCATCACATTTTTTTCTCCCCAAATTTGTAAAACCTGAGTTCATCAAGTTATCTGATTATCAGGCCATTTTGAGAATTTTGTCATGAAGTGCATTTTAGGAATGATAACCAAGGGAAAGCAGCTCCACACAGATTCAGCAAGAAAATGAGCCAGATCATTACAACCTAAAATTCTACAGTCCACCAGAGTTGTTTTAAAGACTGAGTGTAGTCGGTGGATGGAGGTAAAGGCGACATTTGGGTTCAGTGCTCACAGAGAGACAGGAAGATTACTGATGCAAGGAATCCCACAATGCACTTTGTAACAAAATTTTCAAATAGGCTTGAGTGAGGTTTTGGAGGTTTTATGATAGAGTCATCATCAAAGTTGTTCACTAGTGTTTCAGGTGTGTAAGCACAGAAACACTAATGGAGTGATTGTTAAGTTTTCACTGGGGTTTGACAAATTTGAAGAAAATAAAATGTGTGATGAATGTTGTACAACTGCTTGAAGAATTAGAGAATTCTACAGTGCATCAAGAAAGTATTCACAGTGCTACATTTTTTATATCTTCTTTTTTATTTATTTTTAATGCAGTTTATTTAAAACATTTCCAAATGTTTGTTTGTCTATATGTCAGCCCTGCGATGCACTCTTAAGTAGCTGGGATAGGCTCCATGCGACCCCCGTGACCCTAGTGAGGGGGTCCCAGTTATAATGCTGCCTCTGCTTTGTTATTCTGGTTGTGTGTTTAGGGTCGTTGTCCTGTCGACAGATGAACCTTCTTGTTCTTGGTTCCTCCTGACTAGACCCTTCTGCTGCCATCACTCAGATCTGTGTCCAGCTGGAGGAGCAGTTTTTTGTTTTTTGACTTTTTATTTTAATTTTTAAACTACTTTTATAATACAGTAATAGTGATGAAAAAAGACAATAAAAAAGACAGAAAAAAGAAAGAAAATCAAAAACAAATAGCAAAGCACAAAATAACATTGGGGGGGGGGGGCTGTTCCTGATGCTCTCATCTGTTTTTCTGAGTCAGAACTGGAAACAAGAATTTGTGTCCTTGAATATTGTCCATTTCTTCCATCTGTGATTAAGACTTCCCACCTTAATCCTCAGTTTTTCCATGGTGTATATTCTTCTCTTAAGCCCGTCCACTGCTGTGGTCGTGGAGTCACTGTTGAACCAGTTCCTTGTGACAACCTTTTTGCAGGTAGAATGAATATTTGAAACAGGTACTCGTCTTCTCTGGGAACAGTTTTAGTGGATCCAAACTTCATCCTTTTCCAGATGTCGGTCACTCTCCTCACTGTGCCTTCAGTGCTGCTCAGATGTTTCTCTACCTCCATGCGATCCTGTCTCTGAGGTCTACAGACGGTTCCTTTTGTCTTCATTTGAGCTCTGACATGCACAGGTGTGTGTTTTTCCAAATCATGTCCAAATAAATGAATTTAACACATGTGACTCCAGTCAAATCATGGAAACATCTGAAACATGGTGAGTGGAAACTTCTACATGTACATGTTCACACACTGTTGGACATGAAGCCCATCAGTCTGAGACGTCTGCTATAGGATGGTGAAGATCATCACTGCTGACCAAGTAGGAACACAGGTTAAACAGGTGTTTGTTTCAACATAAAGAAAATCCAGTTTGACTCCACAAAGAACACACACATCTCAACACCACATCACTAATTATTCCCAAAGCTGTTCATAAGATGGAAGGCTTTAACCCTCTAGCACCATACATATGTTGGTCTTTTTTGTCTTTTTTTTTTTTTTTTGCCAATAATTGTGTCAAAAATGCCCTATGTGTAAATAATTTACACCCTTATTCCAGGAGAAGTAGAATTTTCAAAATCTATCAAGTATAGTAAGTATTTAACATTCTTATGACATTAAATACCTAAAACTGTGTTTTATAAGAAGAAAAGGACAAAAAAAGGGAATTGAATTTTGTTCAGCTTTCTTTTTATAAATTCTTGAAAAGTGCAGATTGAACATTTCTGAGATTGCAAAAATCTAATTCAAACTATTTTACAACAATTCAGCCATTTAAAAACTTTTTTTTTTTTTTTTTTTTTACTTTAGCAGTGGTAGTTTCTGAAACAATCCCCATCCAGCTTCCAGGGGCAGTTTGAAGGATTAAAATTGCACAAAGTAGTGAAGAGTTACGGTAATTTGAAATACACAAAATACATAATACACATCCATGGTATTAAAAGGGTTAAACAAAACCAAAAAAAAAAAAAAAAAATCCAGCTCTACTCTTGCTTTTCCACAGTAGTGGTCATTTACTCATGACCTCTTTCTCATATATTGTAGGATTTCACTAAAGCCTCATTTGTACGAATTAGTGCAAATCTGATGCGTTTAGTGCCAACACGTCTTCACATGCACGACAGAGCAAAGAACCCAGGTTACACACAAAAACATGAGACTTTTTACCCCACATGAATTTCAGAACTTATAAAACCACCCACCACTGAATAGTTGTTTTATATATAGTAAAATGACAGTTAAATCAGGGGCGACAAACTCATTTGAGTTGAGCTGAAATGAGTCAGAGCAGTAAAAGAACCTATCAATGACAACTCCAAATGTTTTCTGTGTTTGATGCAGAAAAATAGTTACAAAATAAAAATGTTCATATTTATAACCTATCGTTTCATGATAAAATGTGAAAAACCTAAATAATCTGACATGTCTTAACCCATAAAGACCCAGTGTTATTTTTATGTCAGTTCATAAATACATTTTTCTCTATATTTAACCTTCATTAAGTGATTTGTTTTAACTTTTTTAAAATGTATATTTTATTTTGCAGTTTTCAGTTATGTAAGAACACAAAAACAAAGGCTCAGATGTGTGTATCAACTAATGAATGAATGAATGAATGAATGAACTGGCCAGCCACTTAACCCTTTCATTCATTGTGGTCACTCCAGTGGACAGTTAACATGGACAGATAATCGTTTTCATTATGGAATTGGACTTTTTTCACTCAAAAACATAGAGAAAACTTTGGAGTTGACAGTATTTATAAGTTCGTATTCTATTATTTATATTATTTTTCTGGTCCGGCCCACTTGATATCATATTAGTTTGAATGTGGCCCCTGAACTAAAATGAGTTTGACACCCCTGCACTAAAGCAAAGAGAAACATGTGGATTTGTCATTATTTGTAGTTTTTTTCTGCTATTACTTTACTGGTCTGGCCTGTTTGACTTCTGCTTTGGTTAAATGTGACCTCTGGTTTGACTGTTCATATCTTCACTTTACAAATTGATCCTGAAGGCCACATTGGCCCCCTTTTTTTTGGGGGGGGGGGTGCTTTTGGCCCACATGCAGCATATTTGACATCCCTACGGAAAAGTAAGTATGGACCTAAAAATCACATATTTTGCCTCAATTCAGTAGGATTTTTTTGTAATTTTGGTGAATAAATGGATTAAAATGTCCTGATTTAAGCTTGCCACAGTATTTTTATGAGAGTTTAAACTTTATTGTTCCATCTTTTATTCTCTGTTTGTGAAAAGTAAAGCACAAGTGAAGAAATCAAAGGGGTGGAAGGCTGCAAAAGGAGACAAACAGGGCTCACTTGTTCTGCTAATGCACAGTTTGCACTTTTATTGTTGCCTCATTCACTAAACAGTTCAATGGTGCAAGATTACCATACACAGAATTAGGATATCTGCATGACACATCTATGCTATACAGCGAATGGATTATAATTATTACAAATACAGTAAACATATTTACATTTTAATTCAAGCTCCATACAACACAGATATTTACAAAATAAGTATGAAAATGAAACCAGTCTGACAAATAATGTACAGTGTTAATGTGACGGTTTGTCTTCTTTTTCGCCTGGTGAACAGAGGGAGCGTCGTTTCAACTGATATTAATTGTCAGAGGGGAAAATGGAAAATACCATGGCTAGTTTAGTTCGAAAGGCATCAACGGAAAAAAGTGTTGAGGTGAATAAAAGACATAAACTATAGTATCCTGTCATTTTAGATGTCACTAGCTACTTTATTATAATCCCTGATATTAGAAAAAAAAAACAAAACGAGTTAAAAACCACCCTTATTTTGTGTTAGGATTCATGATAAGCATGAACAGAGTTAGTTTTGTTCAAATGAAAAGCAGACTTTCACTTACAAACCACGCTCTGAGTAAAAGGAAGCACTAATGGAAGCCACGGACCTGGAAAAGGGGCAGCGACTTCCATTTTAGTTCCTTTTTTTTTTTTTCCCACTCCTGTTTTTGTTAAACACACAATATCATTAGTACATTCAACTCTCCTCTGGATCCGAACCGGACCGGACCGGACCGGAGGAGGCTGCCACACCATCATTTGGTTCATTCTGAGTAGAACAACTAAACCGCACAGACTTTATATGATCAGTTAGTTGAACCTTTTATTAATATGTGCAAAGAGCTGCAAACTAATATATACATTGCAAACAATAAATACACAATCCAAAATAATGTTATACCTCTGCAGATTACTTAGTGGAGTGAAAATATTTGCTCAGGCCAGTTTCAAGATTCAGGATTTTCAAGATTTCTGCTGACAAAGCACGTTTAATATGTGCATAGATGTTTTTTTGGTGTTTTATCTTCTGTCTTTTATCTCTAACCAGCAGGTTGACTGACCCGAGGGGAGAGACTTTTCTGAGTTTTCACCACTAAATGCACAATGTAACAGGAAATCAAGTGCTCCTCACATCAGCGCCTCTGTTTCAACCTTTTTTTCCCCAATACAGATGGCGTACTGCTGGTTGTTTGGCCAGAGTTTCCTAACACCGATCTGTACTGAGTCACAGCTCTGCAAACTTCAGAAACAGAAACGCTGAAAAGTCAGAATTTAAGCCCCAAACATAGCAGCACAGAGCAAACATTTCCACCAAATACATCAGAAATAAAAGCTTTGAGGATATTTTGTCCCTTTAATATCAACTTTCTATTAAACCTTCAGAGAAAAACAGCTATCCAGTGTAGCCTCGATATGTGCTCTCATCAGTGTTCCTGATACTCACATGATGCTGAGACATAATCTTGACCTCATGTATGATCTGCCCTTGTCTTTGCTATAGATATGTGAGTTAATGTGCAAAATAAGGTTAAAAATTGAGAAATAAATGCCCTCTTTTACATTTCGTATAAAACGTCACTATGGAATGATTAAAAGCAGAATAGAAAAACAATCAGTGATGTTAGTCAGAATTATAACACCAAAAAAAAAAAAAAAAAGATGAGTTAGATGAGGTTAAAAATGGCAAAAATAAAATGGTAACCGGTGAAGGTGTGTCCACGCTACTGCTTTACTGTGTCTCGTCCTGCAGGTTTGTGTTCCAGCAGCTTCATCAGGTCACTGTAACTACCGACATCAAGGTTAAACAGTACAGACTTCCTTCTCTCTTTCTTCATCGTCCGGTTTCGCTATGTTTTGTCTTCGGTATCACGGGTCAGTGACTGGTACGAAAACCAACACGGATGCTGAGGCTCGGTGGTGGTTTGAGACTCAACACAGTGTTGATAAAAAAAAAAAATTAAAAAGAAAGGAAAAATCGTGTTAAATGAGCTGAGAGGAATGTCTTACATGAGTTAACTAACACTGATCCCAGATCCTACTGTATGTACAAATATTATTCTCTGTTTAGAGTACGTCCGTCTTCCTCCTCATCTCCTCCAAACCCTGTTTTTTCAGTTAAAACGTCTGAAAAGCAGCAACAAATATTGACTCTTCATGTTTTTACTGCCGAGACATGAATTATCTTCTTACAGTTTTGCATGTTTCTGCAGTTAGCGTGTTTTTTTTATTTTTATTTTATGTTGACACAAATGCATGATTGTAAGGATTCACTCACTGACTGACGGCACTATCGGGGGTTGGCATCGGTGTATGTACACGGACTGAGGAGGGGTTTTAATATCACATGGACGACAGTGGGAATCCAGTGCTGCCCTTATGTCTCGCTGAGTAGGGAACGGATTTTTCAGTTCGGAGTTTGGATCCTAAATGCCTTGTAGGAGACGATACGTGGAAGCTAAAGTCTACTTTAAGAAGAGGCAGCGGCCTGATGCAAATCTCATAAAGAGGAGAAAATCTATGAATTCATTAGCAGCAATAATTGTGGTTGTAGCCTTGCTTTCTGCAGCAGAGCATAAACTAATACGTCACTTAGAGATATTTGATATTTTCCCTTCATGGTTTCAGATGTAGGTACTTGGCTTTTTTGTTTTTTTCTTCTTTTGTGTGTAAGCAAACCTGGTCTTCTCCTGAGGACTGCTGCAGTTATCGTGCGGGCATTTTAATACAAAATAAAAAACAACAACAACAAAAAAACCCTCAAAATAAAAAGACAAATAACACTGATAGAGACGTTTTTTTTTGTTTTTACAGATGATTGGTGAACTGAAAAGTAGTGGCCAGAAAGAACAGTTTTCCGAAGAATCGTGCACACACAAGTAGACTATTACGACATGCTACTAGTTAGGGAGTTTAGGAATGACAACGAAGCAGAACCAAATCAACCCCAAACATTGTCATAAAAAACAAAAACACAAAAAGCAGAGGAGAAGGGGGGAGAAATAGAGAGGAGGAGAGTACGTAAAGTCGGCAGAGGGCTGTCGGGAGGGGAGGGGGACGCAAATTTCTCTGGAACTGAAACTTTTAGTCGCATGAAAGGAGACTTAAGCCACAAGTCTACTTACAAGAGAAAACCGTCAAGAATCACAATGATTAATAAGTGTTAACACTTGGTAAGTTCAAAGGCTTTTCAGCTTTTCAGAAGAATGGAAGCTGTGGTTTCTTGTGTACCGTCAGTTCTTCGTTAGGCCGCTGCGCCTCCTGGCCAGCTTCGATCTGTGAAAACAACAGGATTTTAACGTCAGGGGGGAGGATCGGGACGTTATTCTGAGAAAAATGTGGAACTGTGAAGTACCTTATCGTTCCTGCCAGCAGAGGGTTAAACGCGTACAACCAGTCGTTCATGTCCTTCTCATTGTTGGCCTGCAGGAGGATGCCTCTGTGTTTTGTGCACACGGCGAACGTGTTGGGAGTCTACGAGGTCAGAGAAGGCGCATTAGTCAAAGCAGGAGTGTCACACTCATTCAAGTTCAGGGGCCACATCATCCCAAAATGATCTCAAATGGGCCGGACCAGTGAAATGATAACTTAATAATATAAAAGTAATGTTAACCCCAAACTTACTTTTATGTTTCAGAGTAAAAAAAAAAGTAAAATTACATTATGAAAACTTTTACACTACCCTTAAATAATGTGAATAAGTCAATTTTAAGTGCAATTTTAACAATATTATGCCTGAGCTCCTCATTTCCACATATGCATCACAACATACAGATCACAGTGGATGTACAAATACACAAAATATTTAATAACAGGCAGAATATTGATAAAATTACACTTAGTTTTCTTTATGTATATCCAGGATGTTCATATTTGTTCAGGTTATTCACATTTGTGTCAATAGTTGTCATTATTTATAGGTTATTATGATGGTATTGGACTGGTCGGATCTTTTTAAGATCAAATTGGGCTGAGTGCGGAACCTGAACAAAACTGGTTGTTCATATCTTCATGGTCATTTTTGCATTTCACAGACTCATCCCACGGACCAGACTGGCCCCCTTGGCGGGGCGGTTTTGGCTCCCGGGCCGCATGTTTGACACCTGTGGTCAAAAGGAAGCTGCGACTTGAGCAGAAAATCAACCTACATCCAAGCTTCAACACAGTGACAGAGAAAACTGAACTCTTAACTCTTTATTGGAAAAGTGATCATATTTGGTCATTTATGCTAACATTAACCCTTTCATGCATGAATTATGAGAACCTTAGTCAAGATATAGTTCCTGAGTGTTTTTATTCCACTTTAGGCATGAAAAAAACAACCCAAAAACCCCAATGCAATTAAGTTTTTTTTTAAATTTATCTATTTTTTTACTTACATATGTCCGATTACTGTGCTTTTGCTGCCAGACGTTTGATTTTCACTCAGATATTATTTACTTGCCAAAAACATACTTTCTTTTAAAGTTAAGACCAAAGATTGACAAAGAGAAAATAAAATTATCAAATCAAGCTGATCCTTTTGCCTGGATCTCATCTTTTCACTGCCACTGTGGCTGTTTTTAGAACGTACTGTATGTTTTTCTTAGTGTTTATAACCTACATCTCACTTGTCACCAAGAAACGCTGTGTTTTTACCATCTATTCCCCAGGTGGAGGGCTGCCTCGACTGTGTTTTGACTGCTCATTAGAGGTGACACCAGCTACTCTAATCGACAGAACTCCTCCAGGAATAGACTGGAGACATTCTCAAGCTTCTTGTTTTCTTATTTTTTTGCCGTTTCATCAGGATCTGAAGTGCAACTGTAGCTCCTTATCCCCCAGATCCTACAGATACAACAGCTATACAGTGGTACCTCTACTTACGAACGACTCTACCTACGAAATTTCCAGGTTACGAGAATCCTTTATGGTAAAATATTGACTCGACTAAGGAAAGAAATTTCAAGTTACGAAAGGTGCAATTATTCCATGCTTTACGGTAAAGTACACTTCCACTCGGCGCTCAGGA
>JAQQZY010000027.1:34846258-34865245 GCA_030068375.1 Ostorhinchus rueppellii | reverse complement strand
TTTAATTATTTTTGTAATTGATTTGTGTTATTGTTGTTGTTAATTATTGTGAAAGGGGGTGCGATGGGGTTGGGAGGATTGAATGTTGTTGACTGTTTTGTATTTAATTCAAAAATAAAAAAAGACTTGAGATAAAAAAAAAAAAAATTTAGCTGAATGTGGAACTGAACTAAATGAGTTTGACAGCCCCGGTCTGGAACATACGGTACAAATTGCTGTTTTAATTGTGTCTTAATATTTAAATTTAGTATGTGTCTGTGTGTGTATGGATTTTTAATTTTTTTTTTTTTTTTTTAAATTGATCATTTCTTTCCTGCTACTTTTTATTATACTTGAATGGAGCAACTGTAACACAATAATTTCCCTCTGAGATTAATAAAGTATTCTGATTCTAAATACCTGGTAGACATAAGTAATGACAACATAAATAATTCTGGTAATACAGATAGATCATTCTGGCAATAGACTAATTATAGGCCAAGTAATGACCATAATCTTCACATTCATTGCAGCGTTTTGAGCTCTGTGCTCTGAATATCTGCAGATGCTCTCAAAAGGCTGAATAGAGCCATGGCTTAATTTGGAAATCGTATAAAATTCATGAGGTGTGTGCACTGAGAGGAGCAAAAATCACCCTCATTGCTTGACTCCATTTTGTCGTCTAGTGCAGACAGATAATAAAATGTACTTTAGGGCTTAGGATAACTGGCATAAGATTGAAACTTGACAAATATTTATCAAATATCATTATTTTATGCTTCAGCTGCAGAATAAGTCTAATAATATTTAAATTATGCACATACCTTATGATGAACAGCCATAGGATTGCATTATTATTTCTTTTTGTCTTTTGTTAACAAAAAGGAGAGTGACAGATATGATATGACTAAAATATATAAAGGTCCTTAGTGAAATATTTAACCAAAGTACAAAACCAAATTCAACCAAGCACCAAGATTCTAAAGGTAATAATAAAAGGGTCATATTTATCTTAGTGTGTGCTTCATTTCTTTGTGTATTTGGACCCTAATAGTTCACACAGTTTGAATCTGAACCCTCCAGCTGCTGATCAACTATCTTTATATTCATTCCAGAAAAAAATCAAGTAGATTTCTACAACCTGTTTTAATCCCCGTTTAATTTGTTACAGTTTGACAATTGCACATATAAGGTCAAGACTTCAGATGTACATTTCTCAGAGTTTGACATTATTTTTTATCAGCAGCAGCGGTTGGAGTAAAAACTGAAAATACTTCATAAAATGGAGAAATTGACATTTATGCTGAGGCGGCAAGCTGAACTCTACATGAGGAGGTGGAAGAAATTGATCCGATTCTTTGGGGACAATTGTCTGGTGATCCTGTGGTGTGTTGTACGTGCTGCTGCTCTGAGGATCTGAACAGGTGGCTTGATCACTAATACATGAATGTAACCTCAGTCCTTACTGTTAGTTTGGGATATAACTATTGCCGATTGTTGTTTGTTATGTTTATATGTCAAGATTATAAAAACTAATAAAAAATAAGTGTCAAAAAAAAAAAAAAAAGGAAATATGTCCAAACTTCAAGTTGATTATCTAACATGTTCAGTGGTTGGTTGTATTAACAAACACAAGTGGCTGAAGGGACAGAGCAGCACAGCCAACAACCAGGAGGGGGTGGGGTCATGTGCATTTAAAGGGCCAGCGCTCCAAACCACCTTTCTGCTGTCATTAGTCAGAAATAGGGTTGAACATGGACCTGTGGAGTTGAATGGATGAAGATTCAGACCCAAGCAGAACATTTGCAGTTTATGGAGACCACAGGGACATGTTTAAAATGAAGAATTCCATTATCAAAACAACCAAAAAACAGAAAAGGGTACAAAAATTCCAGAAACAGAAAATACATATACTACTACTACTACTACTACTACTAATAATAATAATAATAATTATAATAATAATAATAATAATAATAATAATAATAGTAATAATAATAATGATAAAATGCTAAAGATGTTCATTTTGTCTTCTGTTACTGTAATCTCATTTAGCTTTTTTCTTCTGTTCAGACAAGGTATAGTTTTAAGATGTTATGTGCTTGTCACAGTCGAAACTGTCAAGCAGGCAACATCTTAAAACTACACCTTGTTTGAACAGAAGAAAAAAGCAAAATATGATATAATAATAATGTTGATGATTATGAAAAAACAGGTACAACTTAAAGTCAATTTTATCTGCATTTATTCCAAATGAAAAAAGTTGAAAAGTAATGTAAAACACTATGGATCATAGATTTTATTTATGCAGTATTAGTTGGATATAGATGACCCTCATCACCAATGTACTATTCATTTACTAACAATAATATGTCGGGTTCCTCCTATCTGTGGACATGATGTATAGGAAATCACTCCTTTAAACAGATAGAAGGATGTGTTCAATTTCATGTTTGAAAGTATTTATGTGTGGCTCTAATGTACTTGAACATACATTTGTACCCACTTAATAAATATGTGTGATAAAAAAGTTCTGTTTTTATTGTTTGTCGGTGGGGGGGGGTCTAATTAGCTGGAACATTACAGTCAGTGTGTCCGTTCATAGCTACATTATCAGTGTCCAGGAGTGAAAGTAGGAACAGCAGCCTGCTCACACAAACATTTCTGGATAAGAAAGTCAGCAGCTAAATGTGAAATGTAATTATTTGGTCCATCAGTACAGCTACAGAATAAACTGCTTAGAGAGAGAAGATGCTTGAAGTGAAACACATGCTACTCCCCAGACTGACAAAATGACTGACGAAACTATGCCGCTTTTTTTTTTCCAATTCTGTTTCATAATTGAAGCTCATTAAAGGTGATGATATCGTTGGGATATATGTCCATGCTGCTGTGACAGAACAGTCACGCTGCAGTATCTGCTCTGTTCTGCTACATCAGTGATGGGGGAAACAGCAGTGGTTTTTGTCTCTTCTGTGCCTGTTTGTTGTCGAAATAGTAATTCCTGAGGGACTACTCACCCACAACCAGCTCACGAACATCCTTCCAGTGCAGCTCGCTACCCTTCTCATGGATGAGAGTCACTGTGATCCTCCGCTGGATCCCCTGCAGCAAAGATGACAGGAGATTAGGATTAGAGAAGTCCACAGAAAGCAGCTAGATCAACATTAAGCCTTTAAATGTTTCTCTAAAAGCACACATTCTTCACAGCTTTTATTGGAAGAAAAATAGTCTGATTTTTTGGAAAATGTAGAAAAGCTCCAGTCACGGTACCTGGTGCAGCAGGTAGGTGCCGTGGCAGGGCAGACCTCCACTGTGATCCACCACAGCGGGAATGTACCTGTGGAGGCATCAAATCTGACTGAGCATGAACACAAACCTTTCAGATCTTTTCATGGACTTTAACCTTGAGTGATTGTTTATGCGCTGCTAAAACCTGACCCTCGGCCTCACACAGACAAAAGCCAACGCAACTTTCTTTTTTTTATTTAGCAGTTTTATTACATTTTTACTGCTGGAGGCCATGGTTTATAGGTAGTAGGTGCTAAAAGGCTTCAATCTGTGGACATATTTCAGAAAGATGTTATTCTACTAAATGTGACTGTGTTTCTATGGTAATACTTTATGGATAACTGACTGCACCAAGCACACTGCATTGGCACAAAGATGATTTTAACCCTTTCATGCATAGTGGTCACTACAGTGGACAGCTGTTTTCTTGTATAGTCATGGAATTTATTGTTTTAGTTCCTTATCAGTCAACACACTGGACACTTATGCAAAATCACACACACTGACAATTATATGATTACTTTAACTTTGCTGTTCTGGATAAACCTGATCTGTAGTAACATATCTGAGGGTAAATCAGTTGCTTGTTATTGCTAATTAGCCTGCAATTACGTTTTGTTTTGTTGTTCTTTTTAAACAAAAAGTTGGGTTTTTTTTTTGCATATTTTCTCCATAAGGTGTGTAATAACTCGTATTAGAGTTTGTTAAATTGTGACAAAACATCAGATTAACAATATTTAGAATATTTTTTCATAGTTTTCACACATTTTATCACTAAATAAATGCTTCTTTGCTTCAGAAATTAAATGCAAGTTCAGCTGAGTGGACATTTGTGCAACTCTTTCAAAAATAAGTTCATTAAAAAAAATTCATTTGCATTGTTTTTTTATACCCAAAGAGGAATGAAAACACTCAGGAAAAAAAAAAAATCTTGATTAAGGTTGTCATGATTCATGCATGAAAGGGTTAATGTCATGAACAAATCTCATCTTTTTATTAACTTTTGGTTTATGTAAATATTTTCTTTTCATGCCATCATATTTTTTGGACCGTCTGTAGTGGTTGAAATCTCAGAGTAACACATAATTTGATCCCATCATAACACTATCATGGTATTGTGGTACAACAATACCTCAGATTTAGCCGATGTTTATTAATCCCTTGGGGAAATTCAGGACATTGTAAGATATTCATCTATCATACATCATGGTGTCCGTATACCTGAAGATGACAACATATCACTAAAAAGGCCAAAAACCAGCAATCATATATGTCTGTATTCAGTGCATTGTGGTGTCAGTTTGACACAAATCACAAAATGGGACAAAAACTACCTCTTCTTATGACCGCAACTTCCATCTCATCATGTACCATTGACTGATTGATCGACTGAGGTGTACACATGACCGTGCCATGAGAATAAAGGTACTTTAATATTTAAAGAGAGTGCCTTGGAGTTTTCTTTCTCTGTGTTTATGAACTTTATGAATCCCTTTTCCAAAGAGCACCCCTAACAAACTCTTTTTTGGGGTCTTACAAGCATTCCTTCCCATGATTTTTTATGTAACATTGATATTTGACCAAGAGTATTGATACTACATTGCAAAAGGAAGTAAGTAATATTTTGTTGCACCCCTAATAGGATGTATGCAGTGGTTACAACAGATACATAATCACTTTTTAATAACATGTACAGTGAATAAATTTGCTAATCACTCTGTGCTAATACGAACGGGCAGACAGGACTCCATGGTGCACGTGGAAACCTGTGCAGACACTCACTCTCCAGTGGGCTCCAGTTCGCTGATCTCAAACCAAACCAGCAGGTCGTACTTGCTGACGCACTGGCCCAGGTTGGACTTGGTGATGGTGTTCAACTTAGTGGCTGGAACTGACAGACACACACGCTGACATTAGCTGAATGAGACTGGATGAACTCTCCAACACTGTTCCACTGCTTAGAGGATGGGTTGCTTATTAACACTGATATTATTGCGCTACGGCAGGGGTGTCAAACTCATGTTAGTTCAGGGGCCACATTCAGCCTAATATAATCTAAAGTGGGCCGCACAACTAAAATAACATAAATAATAGGATAAGAACTTAGAGATAATGTCAACTCTAAAGTTCTCGATGTTTTCCAGTGAAAAAAGTCAAATTCCACCATGAAAATGTTTACATCTACGAACTGTACTTGAACATAACATGAACAAATATGAACAACCCGAACATTCTTAAGACAACTAAGTACAATTTTAACAATATTACACCTTAATTTATCATTGATATATAATAACCTGTAAATAATGATAACTCCAACCATAAAAACATTAAATTATGAACATATTTACATTTACAAGGTATCCAAACAAAAAAGATGTAAATAACCTTAAAAAACAAACAAGAGATATAAGTGCAGTTTTAACAATATTACACCTTAGTTTATCAGTTAGATCACAGTGGATCTACAAATACTCAAAACATTTAGTAACAGGCAGAATATTGGTAGAATTCCACAGATTTCTATTATTTCAGGTTATTCATATTTTTTGTAAAAGGCTACAAGTCTGTAAATGTTACCTTTTTTTGTGTAATTTTACTTTTTTCTACACTAAAACAAAGAGGGAATTTCATGGTTTTCATTATTTATAGGTTATTGTTATGATAGTATTTTACTGGTCTGACCCACTTTAGACTGAATTGACCTAAAACGATTTTAACATCCTGAACATCTTCTATCACAAATTCATCCGAGGAGCCACACTGGACCCTTTAGGGGGCCGGTTTTGGCCCCCAGGCCGCATGTTTGACACCTGTGCGCTACGGTGAAGACAGAAAACAGTAAGTACAATGTATCATGAAAACGTAGCAGTTACATGTACACCGATGCTATGAGGAGCTAAATCACAGATTACACCACCACTGACTGCACCCTGCTGTCTGACACATCAGGATTATGCTCTTGTTGAAACAGGCTAATCTCTGAAGCATACAGCTACATTCTGCATGCCTTCATTAATGTTCAATATGTCTGAAGTGAACATGAGTCCATGTGAAGACTCCTGTCATTTGACTGCAGCTGATTCTATAAAAACATAAGCCTTTGGGTTCTGATTTCTGCTGTGAAAGCTATATCAGTGATCCTTTATGATAAATACCTTTATGATTATTTGGCTCTAGAATCAGCGTATACAGCGGACTGACCTGAAGGTGTCAGCTCAGGGTCGTTTGTGAGGGACAGGGCTGAGCTGGACGGAGCTGCAGTACACATTATCACTGCAGAGCTTTACTGTGCTGTAGTCTGCAGTCACAGAGCACCACAATAGCAAAGCACAGCACTAGTCTAATCACTACAGCACAGGTACATCTAAGAGTCTGCTCGCTGCTACTGCGTCTGCTGTACCAACCGTGGTGTCTGGGCACAGTTAGCACAGTGTCATAGGGCACTGAGAGGAAGGGGAAGTGAGAGAGCTGCTCGGCCTCGTCCTCCAGACTGGCCACAGCAGTGGAGGCCAGGGCGTTGGCGTGTTCGGACAACGTGTCCAGCACTGTGACATTCACATAGCCGCTCATCAGGTAGCGGATCAACTCTATCTTACGGGTGTGGTCTAGGATTGCAATGTGTAATGTTGTACACACGATGAGAAAATTTGTAAAGACAGAGGAAGACGGAGGATGTGGAAGAGGATTAGGGATTTTGGATGAAGAGACAAGCAATCCAGAAGGAAGCGAGAAATGAAAGAAAAGTGGAAGGACATGTGAGGAATGTGCATACAATGATACTGGGCAGAATGAAGATACAGGTACAGAGTCACGACACGAGTCCTTACCTGGCTTAGACAGAGGCATGGGAATAGGGTAGTATTTCCTTGATGGTGTCGGAGGACTGTTAATACAGAAAGAATTCAGTTAAAATGACTGAAATCCATAGAAAACTCTAAGAAATAAGTATCTTAAGTATAAGATCATTCAGGAATATTAAGTGCAGAGGGTAGATGTGCTTTTGTTGTTAATTCTTTTGTTATAATGCAAATCCTTGATGATGAACACATTTAGTTTGATGTCAGTGGTGCGTCAGGTGAAAAGGAGGCAAAAAATAAGCTTTTGCTTCTGGCCTATTCCTTTTTTTGTTTTGTTTTTTAGTGTTTATTATGGTTGTTGTACTGTGCACAGAGATTAATGTATAAACCAAAATGAACTACTCATTCATTCAAATATGAATTATCTTGAAGTTAGTCAAACATTTTTCCAAACAGGGAGACTAAAGCTAAAAGCAGCAGTGAAAACATTATCTTAACTGACCTATAACAGCATTGAACAAGAAACAGAATAGTAGGAAAAACCAGTATGTTTTTACTATCAGTGTTAATGATTCGTGCTGTAGAGGAATAAAAAGGATTTGCACTTTATGGGACCATTAAAAGGATGGATTTGAGAGAAATATCTCATATAATGTGAAGAACTAAAACATAAAAATTAAATAAAAGCTACATCAAAACATATCAATTCCTCCAAAAACGAGAGGGGAAAACCTCGTTCTGCATTTGCACCAACCTGATCAGGTCCTGTCCCTGATGGTGCAGCGGGTGCTGCTGGTAGTGGCCGAAAACTTCAAACACGATGGGTTTGCTCTTGATGTACTCAATAAAAGACTCTGTCACCTCCACTGAAATCTGCTCCAGCCGTGAAAGAAAGACACTGTCAGAACTCATTCATGTGAAGTTGTCAGCTCGTGTGTGTTTTGTGGGGGTGTGTTTTGTGTGTGTGTGTGTGTGTTTTGTGTGTGTGTGTGTGTGTGTAGAATTACATTCTGGACGTGGTAAAAGCCCAGAGGAGCTCCTTTGCCAGTATTCTTCAAAGGCTCAGTGGAAAAAGCCTCATCGTGGCGATGCAAGAAACTGAGGGAAGAAAAAGAAATAGTGTCAGTGTGTCATATTCAGTTTCTCCAACATGTGCATCACCCGTCGTGATTCCATCTTTTGACTATGGACCTGCATATGGATTAATGTATCTAATAAATGCACAGATATCTTTACATAACACCTACTGTTAGAGCTTCAAAATGCATTGAATCTTTCACTTCATTAGAACCTGAATAACTATTGAAGTAAAAGTCTCAGCCACATTAATTAATCAATCAATCTGGAACTGATCAAACTAAAACATTTCAGTGGTAGTGATTTTATATCCTGTTGTTTTCTCTCGAAGTCAGTATTTTCAGTTTAGATGCTTTGTATCAACTATCAGCCACTATCTGCACCAACAACAGCTTGTAAAACATGCTGATTAATTAGTAACTGCTTAATTAGTGTATCTAAACCTATTGAACTATCTGTCGGTGTTGGAAAACAGATCTATTCTGTTGTTTTTCCAAGTACTTCTTCCATTTGTTTGCATTTTAAGGGCTCTTTTACTCAAACCAAGTGTGTTGTAATGGATGTGGCAAGTTTGTGGTTTGTGAAATTGCTACTATACTATAAAACTATACAAATTAGATTTACATGTAATTGACTTTTATCTATACTCCTCTGGGGACTGTAAACTTACTTGAACTGGCAGAAGATGTCAGCATACTCCGGTGGGATGCCACTGGCCTGCAGCACGGTAACACGGAAGGTAAAGATGCTGCCCACCTCCAGCTGGCCTGCTAAATCTTCACCACAGCCCAGCTTTGTGTCTGTAATGTTACCCAGCTTGAGGTCTGTGGAAAGCAACAAGGGGAGCGCAGAACTGTGATGTATTGAAAATGACCCAAAAGTGCAGTTCCAGTGTTCTTGGCGATCTGCATAATGCACGGAGACTGGTTTGTGTGTGTGATAAATCTTGTGATTTGTAGGGTAGACTCTGCTGTGCTCACATTTTCTCACAAAGCAAGTCAAACTGCATCAGCCTCATTTCCATAACAAGCATTTTAAGAGCCTAAGTGCATTCAGCTCGAGCATCTGCCAAGTCGGTTTCCCATTGGACTGAGAGGTCAAAATTTATGAGTGGTGAACTGAAAGTCTGGCATCCGTACCCATGTCATTGATTCTGTTGAGCTCCTCTGAGGGTGTGATGACCTCTGAACTCTGACCCTGGCCCTCCACAATGCGCAGCTCTTCCAGGGACATGCCGGAGCGAGTCATGACCGTGGATGGAAAGTCGTTCTGATTGGATAAGAACAGATGCAAAATGAAAGAGTGGAGGTATTAGCATATAGCTGCTGTAATGAATTAGAAACACCTGTGTGAGTAAACTCTACTTTAAACAAATCTCATGATTTTCTCTAATGCAGAATGAAAGGCATTGAAATTAGCATTTTCCACCATTTTTCACAGCACTGAGACTGAATCTGGATCTCAAAGAAATATTCAGAAATTGTGGGTGAAAAAACTTAAACTGGATTATGTCAATTGGTTTTGGTTTTTAGTTGGTAATGGGGTTATTTCAGACTGAGGCCTGTCCTTTGAAAAATGAAAAGGATACTTATTGCTTATATATGTGATGTTATATATACATGTATTTGCCTTATCGGTGCTGACATACACAGGATACTGTCTGCTATGGAGGTGTGAGGTTTAACAGGATTTTCGAAAAACCCCTGCACTTCATTTCCTGTTGTTTGCTAATGTTAAAGGTCTCACCTTGTCATTGCGTTGTCTTATTTTTTAAAACTATTTTATGTCTTTTTACATCTTATCCACAGATCTGTGTCAAACAAAAACTACAGGATGCAATACTCATAGGTTTCTAAATAAATTAGGAAACATTAAGTTTAATATTCTGCTTCATCTGCCTGGATTTAGTTGCAAAATGACTCACATTTTGGGCGTGTGGTGTCATTAGTCATTAAAGTTTAAATGAATTACAGGGCTACGAAGAAGAAGAAGATTCTATTGATTTCTTTTGTATTGATGTTGATTATTTATACAATAGTTGGTGAATACTTTTAAACTTTTAATATACTGTATAATGGTTCTAGAATTCCTTTTTTTTTGTCATCTAAGCTTCCATACAGGGTATCTGCAGGTTTGATGAAGCCAAATTTGTGAATTTTTCAGACATTTTTAAAAGGCATCAATGTTCAAAGTTAGGACCTTGGATTCACAAAAGTAACAGTAAAACAGGCCTGATAGTTTTGCCTTGAACCAGTTTCATTACGTATCAGTTTTTCCATGACTAATGTTTCTGTTACTGACGTTCAAGCTGCTGAAGCCGAACCCCTCCACCCATGAAGGAGTGTTGAAGGCTCCACTCATTCCCATCTCCATTGTAATGAAAAGATCAACACTAATTATACATCAGACAAAGACACCCCCCCCCTAAAAAACACACACACAGTAATAGAATTTATCATGTCTGTGGATTTTGTAAGACCTTTGAGTGTCAGATTTAAAGCAGTGATATTTTGCTTTTGCTTTGTGAAATAGAATTCTTCCTTTTAAACATGTCCCTGTGGTCTCCATAAACTGTAAATGCTCTGCTTGGCTCTGAATTCTTCATCCATTCAACTCCACAGGTCCATGTTCAACCCTATTTCTGACTAATGACACCACAAAGGTGGTTTGGAGCGCTGGCCCTTTAAATGCACAGGAGACACTTCAGGCCCCGCCCCCTAGCGTTGCTCTGTCCTGTTCAACCAACAACTATTTGAGGTAATTAGCTCAAAGTTTGGGCATATTTTCAGTTTTTCCTACAACTGCTGCTGCAGATTAACAATTATGTCGTACTCTGAGAAATAATCTATGGAAGTCTTGACCTTATATGGGCAAATGCCATGACCAAACTAGTTATAGAATAGAACAGAACAGAACAGAACAGAATAGAATAGAATAGAATAGAATTTCTTTATTGTCATTGTACATATTTCAGAGCAACGAAATTATTATTATTGTTCTAAAACATAACAAATTCAGCAGGAATTAAAACAGGTTGTAGAAATCCATTAAATTTTTGCTGGAATGAATACAAATATAGTTGATCAGTAGCTTGAGGGTTCAGATTCAAACTGTATGAACTATCAGGGTCCAAATACACAAAGAAATGAAGCCCAGACGAATAGAAGGAAGTTTAGCAAAACGTCAGCCCTTTAAGGATTAAATATCAATTTGAAGGGTAATTAAGGATTTAATTGAGAATAATCAGACTTTTTGAGGGTCTGTGGACTGTACTATATGAAGACCTTCACCCCTGCCTGAAGTCTGCTTAACTATGCTGCTGCCAGGACACTGCTGTGAAAGACAAGTGACTCAATTGGGCTTCTCCTGGGTCAATAATGGAGCAAATGCAATGTCAGTATAATAGGAAATTTAACTGAAAACCACCCACAGAGGAGTGGATTGACATAATTTATGACATTTTTAAGATGGAAAGAATTACTTTTGTAATACGATGACAATAAGGTTTGTTCTTGAAAAGATGGGAAACATGGATTAGGTTCAGTATGTTCCACCATCGTTTATCTAAGAACATGTCTTAGGTCCATTTAACCCATTTTTTTTATAATTTCTTTTTCCTTTTAAACCATTTTTTATTGATGTTTTCTACTTTGTGTTATTATTATTATTTTTAAAAATCACAAATGTTCACCCCAGCATTCCTGTTCTCAGCAGATCAGAAAATTACAATTTTGGTTTTGTTGAGAGAGGATCAATCATCCTGATTTATATTGTCGGAGTCATGAAAGTATCGCTGAGATTCAATTGCAGTTTTTTTGATGAATGGATGACAAAGGTGAATTACTATATGAATTAATATGTTTACCATGAAAATACCAATAAAAAGAGAATTGAACAAAAAAAGAAATGTGACTGAAAACTACATTTGCTAAAGCTTCTGTTTATGTTTTGTCTAAAAAACAAAAACAAAAAGAAAAAGAAAATAAAGAGTAACCCAAATATCATACCCACATAAAATGATATTTTCATAGTTTAATACTACTTTCATGGACTCACCTTTTTGAAGTACTCATCATCGAAGGAAATCTTTGCCGTTCCTGACTGTCGAACTCCTGACCCATAGTCTGGAGCTTCCTCATCAGCTACAAAGAGACAAAACATCCTCTTATTAGGATCTAGTAAGCACGTAGCAGACTAAACCTGTCAAAACATTAAAGCAACACTGAACACCTAAGGGAGTTTTCTTTTTGCAATGAGATCAGTGACTTTGAGCATCCGTCATAAAGTTTTAACGTTAACATCTGAAGAGGCTTCTGCATCATCTATTCATGTAGATCTGTGATTTATTTCAGTAAAATACTGCCAGAAAACTGACCTCAAAGCCACATGAATAAAAAACTAGAAAACACACTAGCATTAAAGCTCTGGTGTACATAAAACACTAGAGTAATGATAGTGAATATTAAGCTTCATAGTCTTGCTCATTTGTGAATCTCATTAATTACTTACCAGCAATGGCCTGGACCCCCACACGCAAGAAACCACGCACATCGCCCTTTTCTGTTACTATGGCAACACGGTGAACCAGTGGTACAGGGTACAGCAGGTTGCTCAGGTACACAAAAGCTCTGAGTGTAAGAGGGAGGAGAGGAAAATGACAACCTGATTCTGGTGCAGGGTGGAACATCAGCAGATTTCGTGGTTATGTACGATTCTTTTTCTGAAATATTGATGTAAATGAGCTTAATAAAAACATACTGCTATCTGTCATATAACAACCCTGAAGTAGTATACAATTCTTTTTTTTTTTTTTTTTTGGGATACTTACATTAAACACAGAAATACCTTACGTGCATAAAATAATTCAACATTTCAACCATCAGCTTGACATATTAATAACTAAAACACTACAGAATCATACAGTAAAATAAAGGGCAATGTTAAGGGACGAGCAAAAACAAGACAGAAACACTGAACATAAAGTCATACGTGCTTGGGGGCACAAAAATCAGCAGCAGCTTTAACCAACCATTTTATTTTTAAACAGCGTGACAGGGTGATGACAGATCGCCTGGGATGCGGTGGTAAAAGCTGTAAAACAGTGCTGTATTGTGTTGCGTTATGGGGATGTTAGTCTCACATTCACACACTGACAGTTTTTGTGGGACTTTGTTTTGCTGCACCCCAGGTGACCTATACATTCTCTTCCTTTTCCCTCTATCCCTTCAGCCTCAAGGCCAAGATGTCAATCTGTAAAAAAAACCCTGAAGTCACTGTGACGCAGGTATCTGAGCTGCGGCTGTTCCTGAGAATCTGACTGGCTCGTTGCCTGCACTGATCTGTCATCTTCTACTGAAACTGGCACGTAGAGTTTATTACTAAAGCTATGTTACAACATGGAGGCTCCACTAGTGGTCCACCCTGAGCTGTAATTTGGAACACTGCTGCTGCTGCTGGATGTCATTTCATCAACTAAAACAAAGCTAATAAAGGCAAGCATGATTATGTAACTGTCATCTACTATTGTGTTAATAATACCTACAGCACATTAAATCTGCAGTGTTAAAGCAAACAAGGTTGTTAAATCAAATACATCAACAAAAATGTCATGAATAAAACAACAACAACAACAAAATGAATAAAACAGGGTTTAAGGGATTAAATAAAAACTTAAAAAAATGACAGAAAGCTCAACTCAGACAGTAAATACAAGTATATAACACACAGATGGGAGTTAATACAGTCAGTGCTTCGATGGTGGCGGGGGATGAGGCATCACACTGGGAGGAGGTGGAGAGAAAAGGATGGTGGCTTTTCAGTTTGGGGAGGCTAAATTATAAGAAACTCATACATAGCAGGCCTGTGAGCACAGAAGTATGACTAATCGTATTAAAGTTAAAAGTGGTCCAATTTATCTCTACAAAGCTGCTATGAATACATGATCTGATTCTGAAATTATTCCTTCACCAAGGAGGCTTTAACTTATAATTAAAAAGTGATATTAGGTCCCTTTTTGGGTGCTTATCTACCAGCTTCTAAAGTAACACAGGATGGAAAATTAGGCAAATTAATTACAATCTTCTAGACATTGTGTTGTTATATCCTCCTGAGAACCAGGAAAGCAAAAATTTTGGCTTTTTTAAAAAAAATGTAATTAAATAACTGTGTCATTGGAAACAGCATTAAGCACGTTTCTTCAGATACATTTTTTATTTATTAGTTTTATGGAATGTCCTTTGCAGTGGACAGCATTTTTTTTTTCTTAAAGGGCTCATATTTATCTAAACCCACTTTTATTAACTTGTTCAGCTGTGCATAGAACAACTGAAAGGGTTCTATCTGCACTCTTCACTTTTACTTTATTTCAATTGATTATTATTTATGTTTTATTGATTATGTTTTAATTGTAATTTTGTGTTTTTAAAGGTGGGGTCTGAGATGTTAGAAAAACAGCTCAAGCAGGCTACATTTTGAGAAGACCTTTCTTCAGACTCCTCCCCAAAAGCCACGCCTCCAGCGTACCAGAATATGCGATGCTTGGGGCAGGGCGGGACAAATGGCAGTTGAATTTGATAGACATATCACCGTTCAATCATTTTGAGTGGGTGCTCAAAATGATTGGCTGTTGTTTTTTCAGTCCTGTCCATTCCACAGGTGACTAAAACGTTTCATTTTTGTGTCAGAGCATTGAATTATTTTTTTGCAATCGGGGTATGAGGGAGATTTTTAGCAATAAAAAAAAATGCTCCAGAAAAACATCTCAGACCCCACCTTTAACCTGTCCCTTCCATTTTTGTAAAGCACTGTGAATTGCCCTGTGTATGAATCGTGCTATACAAATAAACTTGCCTATTAGTTTTTGTTTCATTTTTTTTTCTTTGTGTATTTGGACCCTAATAGTTCATACAGTGTGAATTTGAACCCTCCAGCTGCTGATCAACTATCTCTATATTCATTTTGGCAAAAATGAAGTGGATTTCTACAACCTGTTTTAATTCCCACTTAATTTGTTACATTTTATTACTGGATGCATCACCACATTTGCACATATAAGGTCCAGACTACCAACAAACATTTCTCTGAGTTCGACATAATTGTTTATCAGCAGCAGTTGGGGTAAAAACTGAAAATATGTCCAAACTTCGAGCTGATTACCTCAAATGTTCAGTTGTTGGTTGCATTAATGAACTTAAGTGGCTGAATGGGACAGAGCACCACAGTCAACAACCTGGAGGGGTGTGAAGTGGCTTGTGCATTTAAAGGGCCAGCGCTCCAAACCACCTTTCTGGTGTCATTAGTAAGAAATAGGGTTGAAGATGGACCTGTGGAGTTGAATTAATGAAGCATTCAGACCCAAGCAGAGCATTTGCAGTTTATGGAGACCACAGGGACATGTTTAAAATGCATAATTCCATTTAAAAAAAACTAAATATCATACCTTTAAGTAAAGCTGAGAAACTACTGAGAAAAAAAATGCATTGCTGGGTCTCAAGAGGATATTTCCCTTTCTCCTTTAAGTCTACATAATTTTATTCTCAATTTTATTTCTACAGTGTATGTTTTCCCCTCCACATTTGCTTTCTTTTCTGTCACTTCCTATTTTTTTTTTTTTTACATCTGTGCTAAACTGAGCCAGCATCCACCAAACTCCTCCCTCAGCTGATGTGCAGAGGATGTGGAAATGCCACTGCCGGTAACCAACCTTCCCACCAGGATGAACCAGGGGGAGCGGTCGTAGAAGGGGTCTTGGCCGTCGCTGAAGATGTCCGAGCCCTCTTCTGTGCCTGCGTCCGAGCTGGTGTCGTCCACAAACGCCTCGTCGTCGATCAGGTCAGACATCTCACTCTGGCGCTCGTCCGCCAGCTCGGTGATCTCAGAGTCGGTGGTGGAGAAGGTGGGCGAGGGCGTGCGGTCGGCCAGACGTTCATTAACACAACCGTGGAAGATCGGGGAACTGACAGGGAGGGAGTGGTTGTTTGGAAACAGCGGCGAAAACCAAGGAAAGGTAACAGCGAAGTGATAAAACAATTAAATAAGCCAGTGCAGCTCACAAACACTGATTAAAAGTTAAATTAATTCTCTAAGCAATATGCTAATAGAAAAGATAATATAAAACCATGAAAAAGCCGTGTACAATCTTTCTTTTTAAACAGAAATATGATAAAAGCCTACAGGATCATTTTTTCACCGTGTGCCAGAAGCAGCTTTATGAATAATTCCACTACTTTAGAGCTACTGCAAATTAAACACATGGATGGATTCATTTCCTAAAGAACAGGTATTACTAGAAGCTGCAAGGTGTCAGTGCCAGTTTATAGAAACATGATTTTTCTACCAAAATTAAAATGCCACTTGATCAGGATTAACATATAAATCGTCTAAAGTATGCCGGCTAAAAGAGGATAGACTACAAAATGCTACACAATTCCACATTATCCAAATCCACTTTTTGTTAACAGGCTTTTCGTATGAGCAAAATGACATGTGATCAACATGAACAGACACAGGAACATGAAAATGAGGGTACAGTCACGTAATGTTACAAAAAAATGTATAAATGCAGAAAACAATCATGGCAAGTGACACGAAATCAAACATAACAGCAAAGTTGAACAAAAATGTACAATTGAGGATTAAAACGAACAAAATAAAACCAAACAAATGATAAATGACAATGCCAGATATGAATGAAAAACACAGCATTAAAACAAATTAAAATATCGGTTTATGTGACTGTAAAACAACAAATACATCCACATAAACATGAAAATGACAAATGAAAGCATAACAAACAGGATTCATATTACACACAGTCAGAGTATTTTCCCTGTTATTGTGTTTACATACCTCCCAACGAGTTTAAACCAATGGAAGCGGTCGTAGAAGGGATCGTTTCCGGTCAGAGTGCCCTCTCCGTCCTCTTGATGTGTGGAAGCCATTTCTCCAGCCCGATCATACATCTCCCTCATCTGGTCCAGCCTTTGTCTGCAAATGATGACAGACACCATTCAACATTAATGAGACGCAGAAACTGAATATACTCCTGCACAGATACGACAGGATGCGACTGAATCAGAGCGAGTTGCATTAATCTAGTGGCTTTACTTGAGTTTATCGAGGGACCAGTAGTGAGTGGCTCCGTTCTTAAGGTCCTGGACTTCCACAGCCACCACGGTGCGAGGGAAAGGCCTGGAGTCACGCTCCTTCTCTGGCTCTGGAGGCAGCAGTTCAGGGGGAAGTGGAGAGTACAGGGTGTCTGTCAGCAGGACGAACTGGAACTGGACCTGAGGGGGGTGGAGGACAGAAGGATACTCAATGGGAACCAGGTTTTAAGAGGGAAAATCAGAAATTTATTACAAGAAGGTGGTTAAACCCAACTCCACCAACAAATTTGTTTTGTGTCACTGAGGACGACGGATGGAAATTAGCAACACGCTACAATCCAGCATTTTTACATGATTTTATATAAAATAATAAATAAACAAATAAATAAACAGAAGACTGGTACAAGATCATCTTGCAAATATTCAAAATGGAAAAAGGGACTTCTAGAATCCAGAGGGTTATGTTTGATCATATTTGGGACAAATGGATCAAGTTTGTATCCTCTAGACACCCAGAATTTGAATCACTCCTCTAAAAACACCCTCTTTTGTATTATCTCCCTGTATTTATTCTTCATTTGATGTTTTTCTGCATAAACATGGGTAATGTTTAAAGAACCCAGAGGTATTTTAACACTATGATTGTTTTTAAGTGAGAAATATCAAAACCATCAGCAGCCAGTTCATATGTTTGTTTTCTTTTTTTTAATACTTTTGTATGTATAAAATAAGAAATATGAAAAGGACTCTAATAGATAATATCTGTTGTAATATCTGTATAGTTTTAGTTTGAGGAGCTGACTAGTTTTAGTTTAGTTTTCATGTAGTTTTCACGTTAGTTTGTATTTCTTGTTTTGTCCTGTCATTTCCTGTTTTATTTTGGTAATCCTCCTCCTGTGTCATGTCTGTTGTCTTTACTTCCTGCTCCTCATGTTTCCCGCTCCTGAGATTATTCCCACCTGTGTCTTGTTAATTCATCTGTGTCTCCCCTCCCCTTTTGTGTATTTAAGATCAGTGTTTGTCTTTGTTCGTTCACTTGTGAAGATCAAAACCCACCAATGATTTTGTTACCTGTTCAGCCTTTTGTGTACTGACCTGTGAACCTGATTGCCTGATTCCCCTTGACCTACTGCTTGAGCTTTGGACCTTGACTCTGCCTAACCCCTGATGATCTTCAGCAGAACGAACGGATAACCTGGACTCTGACCTGCTTCTGAAATATGGTACCGATTTTTGCCTGCTCCTCTCCGTTACCTCTGACTGCCTGGTTACTGAACTCTGCTTTTGACTCATTAGAACCTGTCTAATCCCTGGTACCGTTACATTCTGCCCTTCGTGGTTTTTGACCCCTGGCCCGGCTGTGACTAACGAGTTTGGATCATCCTCTACTGGCTTCACGGACGCTGATTCATCTTGCAATATTGATTGTGTTAATAAACTGTTACTGTTTTACTCAATTCCATCTGGTCACTCTGCCCATTGGGTCTCGGATCCTAGTTCGGACGTGATACCAAACATAGAGAAAGAATACTCAACTCACTAAAAACCATGTACTAAAAATTATAATTATCCATAGTATACAATGTTTTTTGAGTTCACTGTAAATAAAAATAAAAAGCTTTAATCTTTACTTAAGAAGTTTTGTTATAAAATTAATTATGTTGTTATTGGTATTAAATTAGTTATTATTATTATTATTATTATTATTATTATTATTATTATTATTATTATTATTA
>JAQQZY010000027.1:34832611-34844087 GCA_030068375.1 Ostorhinchus rueppellii | reverse complement strand
ATAATTGCTATTATTTATGTAGAATCCATGAGGAATACAGATTGGGGGTAGGAGTATATAAGTTTATACTTCTTCCTACTCCTTTTCGAGTATGTGTCACTTTATTTACTAGTTGTATTATTACAACTTACTTTGTTCTATTGTACGTTCCATTGTTTACATCAACCTTTCCAGTATCACTGTTGAGATCTGGTTGGTGGGTCTGGTTTGGTTTTACTTTTTGTCTACATGTTCAAAATAAAATATGAAATGAAATTAACACAGATTTACACTGACTCTGTTTTTACTGTTGTGTTTAAAGTGTGTGTTTTTTTTTATTGTCTTTTAAGTTTTTTTTATTTAAGTTTTTGAATACTGCTGGAACCTGTAAATTTTCCTCTGGGATGAATAAAGTGTCTATCTATAGCTATCTGTGAAGGTTACCAAGGTTATAAAGGTCTTCCTAGCATCCTCTGGGGATAGTGTGCTTTACCAGTGGGCAACAACATATAAATTACAGAGATAAAGATAACTAAAGATAGAAAGAAGTCCCTGAAAGATGTCTTTGTCACTCTGTGACTAAACTCTGGTATCAATCATCTAACACATACTATTGGACACAGGCATGACCATAATATAAATCATGGTTGTCTTATGTCGGGGAATGTGGATCATTGCAGACTAGCTTCAGATTTATAACAAATCCAATGTCTAGATGTGACACAGAGTCAACAGCCTACCCTGGATTATTTAAGAGAATGACCCGTCTTGCATTATCTCCGACATACATCAGGATTTATGTCAAGTGTTCAGTTACAAAAATCAATAAATGCTTCTCAGCTCAACAGAAATCCTAATCAACCCCATGAAGCTTTTCATGACATCATCATATGGGTTTAGAAATCCGGTCAACAGCAGTGCAAAACATGTGAGTTTAAAATGACACTGCTGCTAAGGCTGCTGGGAAATATTTCTCATTTTCTTAAAGAATATGAAGAGGCTGTTAATGTTGGCGAAGAACCGCGTCATGATGAAGCAGGTCAGAAATATTGATTTCTGAGGTTGTGACCTTGGTGAGACGAAGATGCTCGTCTGATAGAGTCATATTTTTATGAATCTGCTGGACTGAAATGTACCTTGGAGTGGAGTGGACGACAGTGGTAGTCATATGAATCAACCAGGGGAATCCATGAACAGGATGACTGAGAGAGGGGTTTTATTCTTTCATTTTTTCACATTATATAGGTGCTGCATCAACATTTTTCTTCTATAAACCAATCTTCCAAAAAAAAACAAAACCAAAGCAATCATACAGATTCATCTTTTTGCCAGATATTAGACACACAAACAAGGGGAGGCAACATGACAGGTAGTAAACTGAAATATGATTTCACTAACCTTCTTCTTTAGCTCCACGCTGATAGCATTGGCTTCTTTCAGGTACACGGCGTTTCCCCACAGCTGGTCACGGAGGGAGGTGAACTGATGGTACCTCCACTTTCTGAACGCCCACTGTGCAAGCTCAAACTCATGCTGAGTCCACGGCACTGCAGGCAGACAGTCACGCAGAGGTGAGGTTAACATGATGCACACACAGACACACACAAAAAATGGAATCGCAAATTAAAACACAAAAAAGGGCCACACCTGTGGTTTCACTTGATTTAGCCCCCACCATAAATCCACTGTACTTACAATGACTGTAGGGTATTTTAGATAATCCACCATGTGGGACAGTTTGTGCTCTGTATTTTCAGACAGTGTTTGTTGTAGGCAGTGTCGACACTGAAAATCATTTTTTGGTGGGGGAGTTCTCCCTCACTGGTATAGTTCTCTTGGTCAATTGGCAGCATTGGAAAGATGATCCTACAGACTATTAAATAGAGTAGATGATTTCAATGACAAATGGGCCCACTACTTCTCTTACACAAGTCAATGACGATTCCAGCTCAAGAACTTGAATGATAAGGGAAGACTGGCGTAACCATGTATATGTGTATTGTTGGCACCGTCTTTGTTATTATACATTTCATCTTGGTTGAGATTGTCCACATATCTGAAGTGTTCATGCATTGATAACTGATTCAAGATGTGGAAATGTATACTCTGTATGCCTCCTTTTTCCCCTTTGTTTTTTAAAGAAATTATTATTATTATTATTATTATTATTATTATTATTATTATTATTATCATTATCATTATTATTATTACCCCTTTTTTTTGGTGATTTGTTCAAGGTTCCTGAGAATCAAGTGTACAATCAGCCGCTGAAAAGCATTTCATTGAAGAAAGATGCTTAAACATGAGTGATGTGCAAAGAAAAATCAATGGAGTTTTTTGTTGTAGCTGTTTCACAGCTAACCTGTAGTGTATTGGATTATGAACCTGCACTAAGTTTACACTTACACTGCTCTGAAAAGAATGGAAACTAGTGGATGCCTGGAAGGTGAGGTGTTTCAATCACATATTTGGGAATACAGCTGCCTACATATCACTTACAATTTGTTGTTAAGGGGCTAAAATATACATTGTTGCCCATAAACTTGAATAATTTTTTTTTTTTTACCTCTTGCCATGAAACGATTGTGACTGTGATTTGTTCTTGATAGATAAAGTGTAACTGGGAATCAGTATCTAATCACTGCATCTGGTCAAAGATGCTTATTGATGTTGAGGAATGTGACTGAAAAAAACATTCCAACTTTATGGGCAAGTATGAAACAAATATACAAACAAGTGTGACCCTTTACACTAGAAGTAAAATTCATTAGTGGTGTGTTTACTTTCAAAAGGATTAGAGGACACAATAGCATTATTATTATTATCATTATTAGGCCTTATTATTATTATTATTATTATTATTATTATTATTATTATTATTATTATTATTATTATTATTATTATGGACTGGTTTGACTAATATAATTAGTATATGAATGAAGTTTCATGAAACTGGATGAGGCTTCTGTCAATTCCGTTTTGATAATAGAAAATATAATACGCACAACCAAACAGTTTAGGTTCTGGGCAGAAAATATGAAAGAAAACACACAATGCATTTTTATGATGGGTCTTTGCGTCCTATGAATATACAGTTGTATATAAAATAAATATCTGCAGGTTTCAAACTGTACTTCACAGTACACACCTTCTTCCTCCTCCTCCTCCTCCAGATCTTCTTCATCAGGCGTCTCAGCTACTAGTGATCGAGTCTCAACCTGTTTCTGAAGTTCCTGCAATTTGCTCTCGTATACCTGGACACATACACACAGTGGAGAAGAAAGACAATATGGACAACTGCCAACCAGCTAATCCAACAGGAGGTGACCCACAACCAGCTGCCAGCAACACATCACACATCTGACATTCACAATTCATTTCTAATGTTTTTGGTTGCTGCATTTTACCATCTTCATAATAACAGACAAACTTGGGCATCAACCAATGACTAAAATGATACATGAACACGAGGATGAGGTATAATTATTAAAATGTCATAGGAAAGTTGATTGAAAATGATCAAATATGCAATGATCCAGAATGTTAGGGATGTATTATTTCAAAATCATATGTACAAATGAATTATTAGAAAATCTGCAAAGAACAAAATATGAAACACATGTAATTTTCAAAAATTTGATAATCCAGCACCTCAAGAGTTAAAGATTAAGATGGAACAAACTGTAGAATTCTGCTTCAAATATATATATATATATATAATAATCCACAATATTGTTAAAAAGAGCCTTGGCTTATTCTGTAAAATAAGCTTCCATCATCAGTTTAGCCTTAACCAACATTTTGTGACAGAAACGGCTGCAGTAGACGAAGAGAGGTGCCGGCAGAAGCTGATTCAACTGTAATCCAATGAGGGGCGCCATCATCATCATCATCATCATCATCATCAGAGCAGGACAGGCTGTGGTCCCGATGACCTCATCTTGTTTGTTCAGTGTCTTCTGGGAAGACAATGAGGCCTTTTCATTTGTCATTAACCTCCTCCCTGCTGCAACCCAACCAGCAAGATAAAAGCTGAATTCTGTCCCTCTGCAGGCTAAAACTTCTGCATCCAGTTGAAGATATTCTATATATGCATTAGTCTGTGTCTGAGGGCTAAAATTAGACCACGTGTTAAGTGACAAGATGGTTTTTATTTTTTAATTTGACCTTTATATAACGACGAAAAGTTCATTCAGATTAAAAATCACTTTACCAACAGAGTTCTGATAAAGGGGATGCATTCTTAGATGAGTGCCAAATAAAGCAATTTTTTAAAAAACATGTTGAAAACATGAAGGTATGAAATGGTTTAAATGATAAATGGCCCATTCACAAATATCTACAGGAGACATTCAGTACTGATAAAAGTCTTAGGTCATCTTTAGCTTTGCAGTTTTTCCAGGGTTGAAACAAGCATAACTATTTATTTCTCATTCTCTTTTCTTCAGCTATAACAACAGCACAAACAGAAACATCTGACATTGTATAAAAAAAAAAAAATCAGAAAATGAATGCAATAAATCTCCTTTTTTCTGAATAAAGGGTTAAATACATGTTAAGTGCAAAAGGAGGCCACACTAAATATGACCACTTTGGTTTATAGAAGCTGTTTTTTCCCTGAAACCTTTGTTTTTACTGCTGTATGTACTTCACATTGGATCTAAATACAGAGACTAAGAAATGCACATGTCATAACTGTACTAAACCAACAAACCTCACACTGACCTAAGACTCTTGTGCTGTACTGTAGAATATACTGTATAGAGTGTTCATTTTTGGATGAACAAATAGTGGAGTATGACTATGATGAATTGGGTTTACACTGTGTTAAGCATCACTGGCTGGGTACATTAAAAACAAACATTAATACCGACAAATAACTGCACATGGAGCATGTCATTTTATTTCAGCCATACTTTAAAATAAACCTCCAGCAACACAGGGATTCAGTATATCACTTTTTAAAGTTGTGCACAGTGCTGTTCATGTAGGTATTGTTTACACAAAGTTCTTGTTTATCTTGCTACACAGCCACAATGAGGCACTTGATAATGTTTGTTCAAACAACAGACATACAACACTCAGACACTGTGTATTGAGACCCAACACAGATATACTGCATATCTATACGCAAAAGGACAGTACACTGTACATATCATTTAATCACTGATATCATTTACTTTCCAGCTACCTGGTAGCCATCAGCACCAGTACAAAGGCTATATAACATTCTTTAACAAAGCATTTATTAGGGATGAAGAAATGTAAGCTACTGCATGCAAAGATAGTCATCAAGACATGAGGTTGAAAGAAAAGAGCTGGGTGGAGAGACTAGTCTTGCATGTCATTATATCATTTGGTTTTTGTTACAGCATAATAAGGTATGACATATATTGTCAAAATGTAGTATAAAACACAGAGGATTGTTTCATTTTTCTCAACCAAAATTGATTACTGTGATAGTCCTTAATGGTTTCTCCCATGCTGCTGAGTGTCACTGTTTTTCCAAAATGATTTGAAGGCCATCAGGTAAGAAAACATACTTATTAAAGAGTTCTTTTAAAGCTACAGAAGCAGCAGGCAAGGCATCAACTGATTTAAATATCAGCTTAAGCACAGAGGCAGAAAATGACAGATTAATGATGAATCTATCCAGGCTGCATAAACATGACGCATTTTTGAGGATTAAAAAAACCCCACAGTCCTCAAAATCTCATTTGACATGGGTAGTTGTTATGGAAAACACTAAGCAAACACTTCAAGTCTTTGTCTTCCCTCCAACATTTTTAAGGCGAGTCTTTAGGGACCATGACAACCCTCTGTAGGACATCCATTTGAAAGAAGGTGAACTCTGTGCTTACTCAGTGAACCACAAACCAAACTGAAATGTAATTTTAAGACCACAAAGGGAGAAGGAGGGGGTTCATAACGGAAATCAGAGCTCAGTTCATAATGTGTGGATTGTAAGAAAATGATCTTAAACATTCTGGACTGGTTAAAGTAAAACATTCAGACAATGTTGTTGTCTTGCAGTTCTTGGACCTCTATAGTGGTTTTTACATTTGAAAATATATTTAGTGGACTCCAGCATTCAGTAAGAGCATGCCATCATCATCATCATCCTCATTCATCATTGATGAAAACATTCTGGTGAGAAATGTACCACAATACAAAATGTGGTACATTTAGAAAAAATCTCAAAATTTCAAAAATCTTATAACTTATTGCTTGATATTTAGATCTGTGCATTCACGTATCTAATACTTGGGGAAGTGCAAACACTGTTAATACAAGAAGGCAGCAGTTACATATTTTGAGCAAATCAAGAAGTTTTTCCTAGAAATCATTAAGGGATAAAGCAATTAATCGAATTTGTATTTGAATAAATCAGTTTGTTAATATAAAATGTTAGCTTTGTTAGGTGTGTTAAATACTTTTGCTTGCAAATTTGAGCAGGAAAATTGTATAAGCTCTAATTTAAACGGAAGGAAAAGAAAATACTGAAGCATAAATGCACAGCCGGAATAAGTGAAGTTAGTGAATCAAAAGGCACTTCTTGATTACTGCTTCCTTAGACCACTAGTTCCATCTGTTTTAAAAAGGCAGTCACATAATTGACTAGTGCATCACGTCATTCCATAGTTATGTTTTAAACATACTGGTCTTTAGATTCCTGATCTAGGCCAATAATGATTCATGACAGAAAATGTATTATGAGGTATAAACGAAAAATAGAAAATGAATTTATCTACCCTAACATTCAATTACAGGGTACATAGTAATAAATATCACGTATTCAGCTCTTAATTTTGTCTACAACAAAAGATCTGATGACAATGAGACACTTTCCTGTGTTCATACTGTAGTGGCTAAGAAACATTCACGATAAATCAATACTAAAATGGCAAAGATGTAAACTCAGAATTCCAACCATGAAGATAATTTTGGCAAATCAAAGCATGATTAATGAATTGTCACACAGGCTGAAAAATAAACAGAGTAGGCACGGCAAGTCCCTTGTAATAAACACTGTCTCCTTATCATGTGTCATCTTCAGTTCCTCATGACGGCTCTCCAGAGCACACAATAAAGCACAACTGATAAAACGGCTTATGTTATTACGCTGATGATGAAATGTCTTCTTATGATACATACAATAATTTTGGATCAACCAATAACACACTGTTCAAGTGCAAAAGTCACAGTTTAAGTTGTTCATCTCACATGATTTATGAGCTGTTGTGATCTGTAATGTCTTTACCCTCTAAAAAAGTGTCAAACTAGTCCTCCATGCCTCACTCAGACTGTTGTCTCTCTGCTGGCTTTGAGATTAGGAGCAGACATCTGCCTGCGCATTCGTGGAGGTGGCTGAAAGCTGATTGGATGGTTAGGTTGGTCAGTGTGATGGTATTCCTGGTAGCCATTGAAGCTGCCGTCAGTATAAATCATGCTATTGTAATGGCAGGGGTGTTGATGGTGTGGCTGTGGATGTATGGGCTGGGTCTGATGGTGGCGGGGCTGGTAGAACACCTGTGAGTGCCTCCTGTTGTTTTCAGACTGCTGCAGTGACTCCATGGAGCCAGAGGGCCGCTGGCGGTGATTAAACGAGTTGCTTCTGCCTCGCTCATAGGTCTGTTGATGTTGATTGTTCTTATAGGTATGTCTGGGGCCCTGACCTATACCCTGCTCCAAGTCTTTGCTTCTACGTGGGATCGCTGGGCTGGGGAGTGGAGGTGTGACTTGAGTAACTGAAGCTGCCATTTTTTCTCTTTGCTGCAGACTTTCTGCAGCTTGGGTTTCTCCCTCTTCCTCCTCCACAGCTTCTTTAGGCACCTTCAGTTCAATGACCTGCTCATCTGTGATAATGATATGAGTACCAGGACTCCAGGAGTTGCGGTGCTTGGGGTTACTTTTAAAGGGAAAGCGTAGCTTGCGGTCCTCTGGGGGTATAAAGCGGTGTGGTCCAGTTTGCCTACGAAGCTGCTTGGAGATCTCTTGCTGTTGAAGGTTTTTCAGGCGTAGCTGCTCTTGACGCATCCAACGTATGTGACCTCGCTTTAGGGTTGAATCATCTCCTGCAGTTGGGCCTGTTTGTGAATCTCCTTCCTCTGAACTAGGCTTTTCAGGTAAAGGTGGTTTTGACTCCCCGGGGCTTGGAGTTCTGGCAGCACTTGGACAAGTCCCTTCATTAGGAGGTTTTTCTTGGCCCTCAGGGGTGATGAGTGGAAGGACCTTTTCCATTTTGACCATTTTGTTCCTGAGTGCACGAATCTCCTCATCCTTCATGTTATTTTGTTTCTTCACCTCCTGCAAGATGTCCTCAAGTTTGTCAATGTGCACCTTCAGTTCATCCATGACAGCCCCTCCTGGTCGAGACCCGTTGGTGATGACATCCTCAATGCGTTCATCACCAACCCCTACAGTGTCCCAAACATCTCGAGCCACCGCCCTCCACGAGTCCCGCTCGTTAGGGTCCTTCTTGCTGTAGCTGGCACAAAGCTCCTTCATCTTAACAATGGCTAGTGCTTCGATTTCCTGCCGTGTGTGCCGGAAGTCATTGAGCGCTACTTCATAGCAGATTTCTTTGACTGCCTGGATCTTCAGGTCTGAGATGGTCACCCACTTTGAGTCCTTGGTGATGCGGCGTCGCTGAGGGATCTGGTACATTTTAACTGGCTCTCTTCTCTTCCCGCTGCTGGGTAATCCACACTTTTTCACTATAGTTTGTAGCTTGCTGGGGGGCAGCTTTTCCCTCAAGGAAGTGATCAGTCTCCAGCTCTCTTCACAAGACCTCTTATCTGAGTCATCCCCACTATCAGAGTCGCCATCCTTAAGAAAACAACACAGGAAACAAACCAAATGGTTCCCAAAAAAAGGAGAAAATTACAATGGGAAATCAAAGAGAGGTGAAAGGATGGCTTCTTTTAAAAAAAAGAATGAATCAAAGTGAATATGCAACATGGGAACTGAGGTTAAATCTCAATAAAATACTTGGTGTTGGACAAAATTTGATGTTCAGGTTTTAGAGCCTCAAGACAGTTACCAAAGATGACCATTTGTATTAACATTAATAAAATGTTTCGCATACATCATTACTAACCAAGATGTATGCCAACATGCAACACCATTGAAGATCATATTTATGTTCAAAATTAAAGTAGAAATACAAAGAAATTAAATCCAACAGACAGTGGCTTTCATTGACTTTCTTGTTATTTTGTCTTATTTACATTTTCTCTAGTGAACCCAGTATGGGTGTAATACATATGAATAAATTTACTTTCATTAGATCATGCACTTGCATGAGCTTGATCAAAAGTGTTCCCAATGTTGCATATTGATATTAAAAGTAAAGGTAAAGCATGTCTATTGTGATTAGAAAAAGAAATAAAGCAATAAATAAAGCATAGTTGCTGATTGGAGCACTTCTGTATTGTTTTGTGAAATTCCTCTTCGTAATTATAATTTGGTGATTTGATAGCTGGATCCCAAACATCCTACAGTGGCATGCAGGTAGATGGATTTTGGAACTTTCCCCCTTTAGTCCAGAAGGTTTCAGTGACTTTAGTATTAGCAGTGTTAGAAGACAGTGCTCAGCTGATCAGAAAGCCAGTAGAAAGAGAGGAGGCAGAAGTGAGGGTAAAGTGTTAATCCACTACAAGAAAGTTGTTAGTTGGAAAAAATGCAGTTTCTCATTTTTGTAGACAAAGTACATTACAGATCACAACCAGTTGATACAAAATCTTCAGGTTTTGTGGATGATATTGTATCTATGGCTTGAATTGGACATGTGGTGTTGATGAGAGTCTGAGCCCTATGCCTATAGCTCTGCACATAAAACCACCAGGATGAAGAGGTCTGTGATTCACTGATTCAATTGCGAGCAGTGATAACTCTGTTGTTGAGCCATGCCCTCAGTGTGCTACACAGATGCCAGGTAAGGCTAGCAAAGAATGGTAGCCAAAGAAGTCAATGAGAAACCACATTGTCACTATCCAAGTCAAAAACTACAGGAGGATTTTTGTTATCACAATGCATTGTACATGTCAGCAACTGCATTGAAGAGATGAAAACTCAGGACAAAACAGAGCAAGAAAACTAGAGTAGAAATCTAATCCAAGCAAATCAACAGCCATCTCAAAGTAGACCAGCTCAACAGCAAACTCTGCAACTTAGTCTAGAACCAGCACTGAATGAGTTAAGAAAACATGCTATTAACATGAACCATGCAAAAGCAGCGTCACTTGTTGAAAACGGGGCTCGGGGGGTTCAATACTGATCAATAATGAATCAGTCTTAAAAAAAAACAAAAAAACATTTTGTCCCAATACTGAAATATTTAATCAACTTTAGCTGTAAGGTGCTGTTTTGCAAGATTCAGATATTTCTATAGGAGATACAAGAAAAGTGAAAACAGGGGTGAAAGGGGGAAGCTTTACAGGCTATTTCTCAATCAATCAAATCGCTACAGAAAATCAGTTAAAATCAAGGGGAAGGCAAGTAAAAGCTCATCTGCCTCAAACCAGAAAATCTTCCATGCAAGAAAAACAGACATGTGCAAGGAGTAAAAGTGTGATTTGCACACACATACACATCTCAGCGTCAGAGCTCAGAGTGAGAATTAGTACAAGTCAGAAGTAAATAGACCATGTGACACTACAATCCAAAAAACAATTACTAGCTTTCTAAGTAACCATAGAAAACCATGCTTTAACTTATCACACTTAGCACACTTATGGAAACATCAAATACGCTGCTTTTGAATTTGACTATCTTGCAAAAAAACATAATGAGAGTTAAACTTGGCTTGTATTAAATATACTCAAACATTACTGAGAGCAGTCTACATATCTATGACATCTGAAACATTAATTATAGGTCAAAATAAACTAGATCCATACATCTCACAAAGTGGGTTTGATTAAATTCCAGCTTAAACAAATTTGAACTCACCAGTCTCTGTTGTTCCAGAAGTTGGTCAGCTTCTTCCTTCTCCTTTTTGTACAATATTTCCATCTCAGTCAGCCTACAAAAATCAATGCAATAGAGATGTGAAAAACAACACATATCCCCCCCTGAAAGGTCTCCAGATACAATCTTTCAGGTCATAAAACAGACACAATAAGATGCTCCATCATATAGTGATGGGTCCCACACCTTTTCTCCATCTCCTGCTTCATGTCGATACCCTGCTTCTCCAGGAGCTCCCTCTGAGCGAAGGTCCAGTCCACTGGCTCCACAGGGGTTTCAGCTGATGGTGTCTTTTCCCTTTCGGCCCTGGCCTGCTCTGGATGGTTGAACCGGAAAACATGGTTCTTTCCCATAATTATGCGGTTGCCTAAAAGAAGGTAGAGAAAAACATTCAACACTGGTATAGACAATAGGGCTGCACAATATATCGCAAAAATATCGTTATCGCAATCCCAGAGTGTGTCCTATTCCTGTGTCAAAGCCGTGCACTAATGTCTCTTCTTTTCTTTGTGTGAACTTTCTGTTT
>JAQQZY010000027.1:34821453-34831580 GCA_030068375.1 Ostorhinchus rueppellii | reverse complement strand
TTCAGTATTTGGTCTGAAATTCTAAAGAATTGAGTCACATACAAACAACTGGCTCATTTGAACATTAAGGAACACTTTTATCAGCTCAAACTGGGATTTCTGTAGGTGAATGTGAAATATCGCAATATTATCGTTATCGCAATGCTGTACATCCATATCAATTATCACAAGTTTTGCCGATATCATGCAGCCCTAATGGACAGCATTAAACATACCAGAAAATGCAAAAGCACAGTTTAAATATATTTATTTAAACACTTGTTTTCTTATTATTATTATTATTATGACCCCAGTTTTATAACAGTGTCATCAGTTTCTCTGCTTAAATAAACCATTATATCACAGGTTATGTCATACTTGTAAATACAGTGGTGGAAGACAGTTTTTGGACACCCCATGCATTTGTGATATATTACATTAAGTCACTGAACTCTGCCAAGTATTGCTCCATTCTCTAAACCCACATGCTCCCTTCTGCACATGCTCTGTTCCATCAAGGTCAAAACTGGATATTTTAGCAAGAAAATTAAACATATCCAGGACATGACAAGTTGAACCTGTCAAGAATTTAGTTTTGTCATTTTTTTGTTGTAAACAATAAACCAAAAAAAAAAATTGCATTTGTTTGTGTGTGTCTGGCACAGCCCTGAACAAGATTTTTCTGCAAATATTTCATGATAATATCTAAGATTGTGTAAAATATTAAGGTTGTCTCAAAACATTTTTCCACTACTGTCCATATAAATAAAAATAACATACCAGAACGAAGCTGAATGGAATCATCAACGCGTTTTCCATTGACGTAGGTTTCTGATCCCTCACAGGGTACCAACATGACGATCACTGCAGCAGAAACGGAACAATATACAATAAGTGACTCATCCTATCCAAACATCTCACAAATTGCATCTTAAGACCATAAAACTTTACTGTCCACCAACACTAAGTCCATCAGTTTACTTCTAAATGGATGTTTCTCAGCGCATTTAGGTTTTCAACAAACTCATTACTTCTTGATATATAATCCACACATAAAACAAAGCAAAGCAAAGACATGACGCTGCAGCTCACCATCTCCATTGGCATTTCTCTCGCTGCGGAAGATACAGTGCTCTTCCTTGATATGGGCCCCGCTTAAAACAATGTCTTGCCGTCTTTCAGCATCCGCTTGACCCACCCTGCAACAATCACAGCAGCCATTTTGACAGAGTAGGCAATGCTCTTTCATTGTTAAAACTCAGTGTCAGGAGTTAAACTGAACCTTTAAACATTTTTCATGACAGACTAGCATTTGTGAAGTTTTACGGTACTTTCATCTGGGATTCTATTATTGTCCCTCTACGGCATGATGTACTCAAAGAACTCCGGAACACAAAAGATAGAGAAAAGAAGAAGGAGAGGAAAGTAACTTTGTTCTGATCAGCAGCAGCTTTTAAAGTGTTGTAAGAAACTCTGTCATCCTTAACATAAAGTTAAACACAGAGTAGTTTTCCAGAGACTTCGCCTGGGAGGAATTCCAAACTGTTCCTCCGTCCTCTGTTGCATTTCAGTGCCATTACTCAAGGTCTGGTTACCTTGTAATTCCGTCTTTGATGTAGTAGAGCAGACACTCTGACATGAGAGGATCCTCGTTCAGGTTAACCAAGTGTGGAGTCTGCAGATGAAACATGAGAGGTGTGACAATTAGATTTATAGGAAATCTGTTCCTTATTTATGTGTCAGTAGAGACAAAGACATCAACACTACAGATTTCAACCAAGTGAGTTTTGCTTCATATTTGAACAATTTATGGACTTTCTGCGATAAATAATCTCTTACATGAAAGTGGACAAAAATGTCTGCACTCACACCTCTAGTGTGTGCACGACTACAAAATGTTACTACGATCTAATGCTCCAAACCACCAACCTTTTTTGGGGAAAACACCCCATTTAAGTCTGCATAGAGATCACAGTGCTAACCCACGGATAGGCAGTAGGTGAAAGAAGAAGGAAAGAATGGAAAACAAATGGATGTGAATTAAAATGAAATGAAAACACAACACAACAGCTGTTTAAAGGGAGATCAGATGATGGCTGAGGGGGGATTCATTTCAAAGAAGGGAATTTTCTGAAACTATCTGATCTTGTGATGGTTAGTGTTGTGACTTAAAGATAACTAATCTCTTTGTCTGCTACATTTGCGACTGCTGACATAAGTATACTGAGACATCTCTATGTTACAGCCACAACATGCAGCCTCTTAAAAGGAATGTTCCACTGCCTGTAATTTAATAAGACTCATGAGCGCAGTAATGGCTCATAGCTGAAAGAAATAGCTCAGCAAAAGGAAAGGTTTATATAATATTGCCCCCTTGTCTCAAACCAGCTTCAATCAGATAAAGAAATAAATTGTTTTAATCAAACATGGAAGGGAAAATTATACTCCAATGGTTTTACATAATAGTTGAAAGAGAGCAATATCATATAAAAAACATCTGTGCACAGGGTGGCAGCAACAAAGAGAACTAATCCAACTATGCAAGTAAGTACATTTTTACATGGTAATTCACTACTGAAGACTTAACTAAACTCTGCTACATCTAGTTCAGGAAGGAATTCTGTCTGCTGACTCCATTCAACAAACCTTCTTGGTGGGAAAACAATTAAACTGCTCATCAAATAGTCCTTCATGACTAAGCTGAGTGTGTGGAGGAAGCAAATAACAAAGAGTGGAAAAAAAGGACAGAAAGATAAAGAGACTGGGTGAGAAAACCCAGTGACAGTACTGGGAGGTTCCCATCAAAAGCAACATGGATGACGGCGCTGAGGAAGGGATGGTTGAAGGGTGTGGATCCATGGGAATTTTTCATACACTACTTTCTGTCAGTTTCATGTGCATACGTCTGTCATACCTTTTTAGGAGAGAAGACGCCCAAAGTGCCACCATCTTCACGGATCGCAACACCCATCTCTGCAAGTAAGGCCTCCCTAGAGTAAAAGAAAGACATTCATGAGCTCAGGAGAGGCTTTTTCATGTTTGATTTAAGGTTTTTCTTCTCTTGAGTCATATTGTAAGACTTGATAAAAGCAGACTTCATTAAAAAAACATGAGTTTAGTGTAGTTTTTCCACCCAAATAACAGTTAATAACACCATCTCCTCCACTAAGAAGACATTCATAAAATGAGGAGATTTTTTCATGTTTGTGTTAAAGTTGTTCTTTTCAGTAGTCACATCATAAGACTTGATAAAAGTAGAATGCAATGAATAATTTGAGTTTAGTAATGTTTTTCCACCCAAAAATGTTCAAAGCCATCTTCTCCTCCATCCTCTGTGACAGCAAATGTACAAATGTTGTTAGTTCTTTAATATTATGTTTATTTGATGAGCGATTTAGGTCTCTTGGTTCACTAAAATTTCAGTTTTCAATGTTTCACTTCAGGTTTCACACACTATACTCGTAAAACTCATATACTAGCTCACAATCTGCATCACAATTTTTAATAATAATTTTTCTGCTCCTTCAGTTAAATTTTTTGGTCTGTAATGAGAAGGGCTGTGTATTGGAAAGAATCTGGCGATACGATACAAATCACAATACAATACAATTGTATTTTATTTTTAGACAAATCCCAATACACAATAGCATATATCATGATATATAATGATCCTGTTAAAAAGCCAATTTTTTTTGTTTGTTTCTATTTTTTTAAGTGATTATTTCACTGAAGAATTGAATTACACCCAAAATCTGCACAAATACTAAACCCATTTTTATTTGATCACAACAGGGTCTGATGCTACAACACAAAATTTTCCTGTTAAAACTTAAACTATGTTTTACAGTTGTTGTGGAAAAGTTCTACTCCTCTAATATAATCAATTAATAACATAATCAAGAAATAAGACGATCAGTGTCTTTCTAAAAGGTTTAATTTGTGGTTCCACAAATTAAATTAGCATTAAATTAAATTAATTTTAAGATCCTGCTCAAATGTTCATATTCTATTAGTTCATAACTAACATCAAAACATTATTTTTGTGCAATCCCAACAGAGGAACTAACATCTGCCTCTCAGACAGTAAAAAGTGCTTTTAGGATGCTTCAAATAAACATTATTTAATAAAATAGTGTTGCATAATATTAAGTAAAATATTGACAAAGAAGAAAAACAAAAATGAACCTCAGCCATATCTGCATTTGAATAAATACCTAAAAATATCCATACATTACTTTTTAATATTGATACAGTATCGTGAAATGAAATGTCGCGATATATTGCAGAACTGATATTTTCCTACAGCCCTAGTAATAAGAAACATTCTTTGTCTAAAAATGAATGTAAAAAACTCTCAAAGGTGTCAAACTGTGCATAGTGAAAGTTCAACATGATCATGAAAGAATGAAAGGAAACTGAGGACTGAGCAATAATAGTTAAATACAATGGAAGGGATTGTTATTGTTTTTACACATCATGTTGTAAAAGTACAAGGGCTATTTCTGTTGGGAGAAGTAAGTGTACTTTGCAGATACAACATATGCTCCTCTTTGCATCTGAAAGCTTTTGTGTCGATAAGAGAAACAGGATGAGCACTGATGGTGTGCAACATTACAGTAAGTGATTTGTGGCATGACAGCAGGCAGAGAATGGCACCAGTGAGACTCAATGCAGACAATAACATGGTTGATGCTCGCAGCCACAGATGAGCGGCTCAAGGGTGTGAGAGGGGAGTGTGTGCAACAGAGTGTGACAACAGAGAAAAGAGGGCGAACGGACAGAAAGAGTGCAAAAGGAAACAAGACAGTTAGGTGAGGAAAGTGACAGGAAGAGGGGGGGAGTGACGAGACTGAGATGGAGTGGTGCGGAGGTGTGCAGCATTGACAGGATTCAGATGAATGGACGGAGCGGTGGAAATGCACATCCCCACCCTGGAAACACAGACATGGAAATATATGAGGAATGTCAATACTGACCTCTCCATGCGGATCGCTTCGGTCTTTCTGAGTTTCTCCTCCCAGGTTTCATTGAGCTCTGCAATGATCTTTTCGGATTCCTGAACACAAACGGCCAAAAGGAGAGAACACCCTCAGCAAATGCAATTATTCTGTTTCATATTTTTATTGAAAGGAGCAAAGGCAGTCAAATATTACAGTTGATACTGATGTTAAAATTAAGCAAATTAGTTTATACCATTAGAATTAAATCTACTTTTTTTTTTTTTTTTTAAACAAATAACAATGAAACTCGACAAACAGTACAATGAAAAGATTACTAAAACATAGTCATGTAAAATAATTAAACTGGTCACCTAAGTAAATGCAATTATTAACATTAACAGAGGAGCTCTTATTTTATTCAGAATCAACATGCCAAGTTTTATTTATGTGGATTAGGTTTCCACACGAGTAAATACCCTGCTTTCTCAAGAACAAACAATTTTCCTTTAGGAGATCAGTAAAGTTCATCTGAATCTTGACCCAGATTATTTGATTTTATTAAAGAAACGAACGGGTCAATACTATCTCTGTTTCTGATAAAAAACAAGAAAAAAGAAAGGAAAAGAAAGGCCTAGGTTAAAGGCAAAATTCTAGTTTGCAGTCTTTATTTCTAGATCATTGTTAATTTCAACAACAAAGAATCGGCATCACGTTGAAGCTGACGGCCCCTATGACTCAATCTATTTTGGTCTAATTTCCTCTGTATCTGCGTCGGTGCTTGACGTCACTGGATGACAGAGAGAGTGGTTGCTATGGAAACAGCAGCTCCTCATGGTCGGATGTTGTATTTCTATGGGCTTTCTTACCAACTCAGTGCAAGAGTGAGACAAATAAAGCTCAGAGGCCAAATGAGGACTAATGTGAAAAATGTATTTTTGATTAAATGCCATGTGTGGGCTACAACTGAACAACAGCTATCTTGACATTCTGCAAAATTACGATTTAACAAACGAACATTAACAGTGTTGTGAGAACATTGTGTTGATTGTAAGACGTTTCCTGAGTTTTAACCAGTTTACCAAACTACTCTTTAATTGCCAAATAAATAAATAAACTATAGGCTTTGTTTATCTGATTATCTGCTTATACACTGTGAGAACCAAATATTGATTAAATTATTTATTATTGTGTGTGAAAAGGGTTTACACCAGAACACAAACACACTTTAATTCCCCTTTTGTAGGTTGACAAATCCAGGTCAGGTCTGTCTTTGCTTAAAATCATGCTGATACTATCACACAATATTAATAATTAACAACTGTTATTTCATTTGTTTTATCTCTGTTATAGTTGTTTGTACATTTCTTTTTTATTTACTCATGGTGGTTGGCGATTATTTACTAAGCCATGAATTTCTCTGTCTCTAATCACAATAACAGAATCTCGACTTTGCACGACACAGATGGGTTTTTAAACATTTGAGAAAGAGGAGAGCAGAATGTGTTTTGTAGTATTCAGTACATCCCCGTTTATGCTTTAATGAAGCCTTGTATTAATCTGAAAAAGTAAAGTAATGTTTCATACAACCAGACCTGAAAACAGAACATGTGTTTGATGTAAACAATAGGAGAGGAAAAAGAGTTAGGTATCAACTAATGCTTTTTGTTTCAGGGTCAAAAGTGATCCTTTTAAAAACTAATCAATGTGACTGATATCTATTTGCAGCAAAAATATACTTATGTAACTCCAATAGAAAATATTCATGAGATGCATTAAAACTGTAAGTTAAATCAAATACAACAGGGGTGTCAAACTCATTTTAGTTCAGGGGCCACATACAGCTTAATGTGGTATAAAGTGGGCCGGACCAGTGACATAATATAAATAATAGGATAACTTTTGAGTGAAAAAAACTTAAAATTCCGTAAAGAAAATCTTTATATCTACAAATTGTACTCGAACTTAACATGAACAAATACAAACAACCTGAAAATTATTAAGAAAAGTAAGTACAAATATTACATCATATTCATGTGAATCACAAGTTAGAGATCACAGTGGATCTACAAATACACAAAAAATTAGATAACAGGCAGAATATTATTAAAATTCCACATATTTTGGTTAAGACATTTCAGGTTATCCACATTTTTTTGTTTTTTATAAAAGGCTAGTCTGTAAATGTAAACATTTGTATGTAATTTTACTGTTTTTGCACAAAAGCAGAGATAAAAATTGCAGTTTTCATTATTTATAGGTTATTCTGATAGTATTTTACTGGTCTGATCCACTTTAGATTAAAATTGACCGAAATGATTTGAACATCCTTGAGTGTTAAAATCTTCAGTGTAATTTTTGCATTTCACAAATTTATCCCAGGGGCCGGATTGAACCCTTAGGTGGGCTGGATTTGGCCCCAGGGCCGCATGTTTGACACCTGTGGAATACAGTATGGCCTAATATTTCAACTATGTGTTTTCCGTCTTCACAATGAACTGAAGAGACTGTGAATAAGTAATGGTAAAATTTTGATTGATTTCAGGTTGTAAAGTGAGTTTTGTAAGATATGGGATAGTGTTGTGGGTGGGACATTGAGTTACACACACAAAGAGGCTTATTCAGAGTCGACACAGTGGATTAAAAAATACTGATACTGAGCAATAATCATGTTACTGTGAGTATCTGCTCTGATAACTGGTCCATCCCCATCAGAACAGACGCAAAGGTGTGATTTGATTTTTTTAAGTGCTGGTCGTCTTTACCTTGAGTCGCTCAATAGCCTCCTCTCCTCCAGGTGTTGACATGATGCGTTCCTGGATGCTGGTGACTGACTGCAGGCCCCCCTGGCTGCACAGTGAGCCAGAGGATGGAGAGGCTGTCAGGGAACCAATAGGGGCTGTGGAGAAATGGCCAGGGCGTTGGTTCTCTGAGGCTATCAAGTATCTATTCTTATTGTTCTGAATGTCTTTGAGGTCTGAGCCAACAGCAAAAGAGAGAAAGAGGGAGAGAGAAACACAGAGAGAGAGAGGTGGGATAGGCCCAGGGCAGGATAGGAAGAATAAACCACACAAAATGGAGGAAACAAATGCCAAAAAAAGGTACAGAGAGAAAAGAAGGGAGAAGGAGATGGGGAAAGAAAGGACAAAGGAAGGGAAGACCAATGTAAGACACACATCGTACGTACGTCAAAGGGTTAAGACAAAAACCAGCAAAATGGTCATCTACACAGAGCAGTTTTCACAACAGACAGTGTTCAACCGTCTGCTTAACCCACATCTGCAACTAGTGAAGAAGCCACATTGGATTCAGCTCTTGCTACTTTCCCTGAGAGCTGTTTTTATGTGGGCCGGTAATTACAGTGCAGACCAATTAACACTGAGAACTTAATTTCCAGTAAGGAATGGGTCTACGTCAGAGCTGGTTTATGTTGGAAACCAACATGATCGCTTGACTGTGTGAAAACTGCCATCAGTGATCAAATACAGGATGGGAGGGAGATGGCTGCTTCGAGAAGGTCCAGAAGGTTGACAAATGAGAGTTGTTGACACATGCTGCTAAACTTCAGCTGCAGACAAGCACTTTGATTCATTACACACTCACACACATATTCACTCATACTCACACACTAACAGAGCCACAGCAGCCTCAGTAAAGGTCAGGCAGCTCAGGTCATGTCAATATGATGGGCTTAAGGACATTTGAGGCAACAAGACTTGGCCCCTTATGAACCAAATGCAAAAGGAATCTCCAATAAACAATATTTAAAATGATTAGGAAGGTGCTGATGTTTTTTGTTTTTTTTTTAAAGAAAAAACATTGTATTGATCCTACCACTGGAAATACAAGCTTCTCCTCTTTCAAGAAGCATCATTATTGAGTTATTCATCTTTAGTGGTACTTCTTTAGTGGTTATGTAGCAGCAAAATGTATGCTTTTAACCCACACATTAAAGTAGAACAAGTAAAAAGTGCTTTTGGTCAGTAGCAGTTAACAGGTCAGAAGAATCTTACAAGGACAGGGAAATTAGTCTAGGGCACACTAGCAAACTATTAAACACATTCTATGGGAAAATATCAACTTATTTGACACCTCTAATGGGGCTACTCAGTGAAATAAATTCATGCACCTTTGCGTCTGTAGCTCTGTGCCTCAGTTTGAGAACTGAGAAGTGCCATTCTAATGCTTTGAGCACTGTCACCTGCGGCAGATGATTAGTCAAAGAAAACAAAAATGGCAGGAAAAGAAGCTTTAGAAATTATGTGAAATGAGAAAATGATTAATGTGCGTTGGGGGTGGGGGAGACACTCTAACAACTCTAAAAGAGCAATGTTTCGAAAAGAGACAGAGTTAGTTGTGTTACAGCTGATTCTGCAAATAGCTGCCACACCCCCATCAATCCGAAAAATAAAAAACACAAGCGCAAAGCATGCTAACCTAGTGGCATGCCAGCTCTCGCCAGATCAGCACACCTCAGGAGCACTTGCATTTCAGAATCTTATTAAATTAAGCTTTTGCTCGTTTAGCATTTACATGCAAAGCCGGTAGCAGATTTATAACAGGGGGCATAAGCAATGTTAGCTATAATTATAAGGTCAGAGTAATGCTTGGCAATGCGTGACTACCACACATATACACACATTTGATTCCACTTCCTGGGTAATCATCCCCCATAGGATCAACTGAGGGGAAGCAGGAAAAGATGAGAAGGGTCAGAGGTCAGCACAAGTAGAATGTAAGGAAACGGTTACAAACAGTTTTTAGTGAGCTGGATGAGAGCGATGACTAGGATGACAAGAAATGGCATGTGATGAGTTGATAAGTGCCATGTCATTAGGCATGATCTAAGCAGGCATTAAAAACTAGGCATGTTATTAATCTCTTCAGATATTAGAGGCAATTAATTGGTGTATTATGTCTCTAATTGACTAAGCTATGCACCATTTCTCTTGTGTACAGCAAATGAAGTATGATATTTTAATGTGGATTTACGGTACCACTCATATACACCCCACATGTAACTGTGTTGGGGTTTTTTCTTGCAAAATCTTTTATAATAGATGCACAGAATTCTCTTAGAAACTCCATAAACACAGCGTTCCTGAGTACATTGTGTACTCTGTAAGGAGGCAGAATAAACTAGAAAAGCACTCAGAGAGCGCAGACCTCCGCCAAGGTAGTGTTTGATCTTCACCAAAATGTAATCGATTG